>LIEC01011229.1:0-55744 GCA_001925005.1 Drosera capensis
ATTTTACAGAATACAGACTGCTGAGTGCAAGATAAACTGAATAGAGGCGATTGTACCAACAAAGTTTTCGCTTTACTGTAAAGGACTACACTACTCAAGAGGGAGAATGTTTCCACTGGAAAAAAAAGTAGAGTACGAATACACTTATCTCCAAATTCGCACCAAATAACACGGCATCCCAGAGATTGGTATTTTTCATTCATGATGATTATGGTCTTGATGCCTGCTGATCTCCCTCCCCTGCCTCCTGTAAATGGCAGATTGAATTAATAGATTGTATCTCAATTTCAAGCATGTATGGCATCATGGTGCGAAGAAAATATCTTGCTGCCCAAGGAATCAACCAACACATAGAAAACACAAAAAGAAAAATATTAATATCATGGCACCACGAAACTAGTGCTAGGGCCACGCTTAATTGGCTTCAACTTACAAGAAATTAGAGCTCTTGCACGAAGCATCTTGATTGAGCCCAACTCTTTAATGAAGTTGACCGTCTCAAGAATGAAACTTAAAACAGAGACACTGATGCAGGTGTGCAAATACAGCAACAATTGGAAGCACGTCTGGACCATCCAAAACAAATTCGTCATTCAAGTCGTGCTCGTCGTCCCAACTCACGTTATGCTTGATTACTGTTATTTTTATTTACTATTTCTAATTTTTGTTTGTTGGATTTGCTTAGTTTGTTTTTCAGTTCCTATATGCCACTTTGGTCATGTCCTTGTTTGTCGCCTGTGAACGTTTGTCCCACCATATAGCATGGTAGTGAATAGCCATGAACTCAGTTTTTCGGATTGTAACTTTTCTATTCTATTGCATTTCACTTGAGTCTAGAAGAACTCTTGTTTTCAGGTCTCGAAGAATCTGATTTGTAGCCTTGAAGAGCTACCAACGTGGTCTAGCCTCAGTCGGCTGTTGTTGGTTATTTCCCATCATCAGCAGTCACTCAAATGAAAACGGGAAAACTGGAGCAGGCTGAACTCCAGCATCATTAGATAGCATATCCCAATCTCCCAATTTACAAGTCCATTGGTTACTCAAGGTTCCCAAAAACTAATGACCATATCGTAGACTTTACAAGACCAGGATTGAATTCTGAGCTGTGTATATTTCCTGGATCATACAGTGCTATAAGTTAATATAACTACAGCCTTTCAACCCAGAAGGGGATGACTTCAGTCTCTGTCTATAATTAGACAATGACAACATTCATGGAAGGAAAAACCATGAAAGAATCTGTCTTGAGCACAGGGTGACTACTGTTTCAGAAGTGATTGATGCGGCTCATGAGACAAGTTAGACGGTTAGTGATTTTCAGGCACTTGAATAACACTCGTTTCATACGTGATGAAGCTTATGATAACAAAAAGCAGTCACTAAAATATTTTGTGACGGCTTTTTTATATTAAGTAACAGCTGTCAGCTATCACGTATAAAATAGTTAGGACAAATTACCTGGAACTAGAAAAAATCAAAACTAATCCCAAAAAACTACCACGGAAACATATTTCCCCAAAACTATAATTTTTAGGGGATCATATATTCTTCACACGCACCCACTATCTCTCATCAATTTCATCCTCATCGTCATTGTCTCCCCTATTTCATCTAACTTCAAGTTCTTCTTAATGTCATCCAACTCAAATCAAACACATCTAGAAAACTACAAAGATTCGAACCATCCGTGATTGAAAGCAAAATCTCTATGTTTGTGTTTGTGGATTGAGAAGTTAGGGTTTTGAGATTCAATTTTTATCGCGGATGAAATTATCGTCTTTTTTGGGATGTATTTATCCATCTTTCTGTTTGAAAGATATTTTGATTTTCAATCATATAATTGTATGAAGGTGACGTTGTGTTTTGGAATCAATTATTTTTTTGTAGTGACGCACTGTGTTTTTATACAAGCGTTCTGTTTTCGTTTTTTCTTCAGGAATTTTGAAACAAAATGTCTGAACAAAAACATAAAGCGTCAGTTAAAAACACAGGGTGCCAGTACAAAACATAGAGCATTAGTACAAAACACAAAGCATCAGTTAAAAACATACAAAGCGCCTTTTGTTTCTTCCTTATCCCTTCGTCGAATCTGTTTTTCAACGTAGTCACGCCATACTTTCTCACCATGCAAGGGCCTATTGTCGACAAACAAGAGCTACTCAAACAACAACTGATTTGTATTGTTTTGGATTGTTGTTATTGTTGTGTTGAATAAAGAAAGACGATGAGAGGGTGTTAGGGTCGAGGACATGAAGGAAGGAGAAAAGGAGGACGAGCATGAAGACGATGAGATTGATGAGGATGATGATGAAGAGGACGACGAAAAGACAGACGAGACGTAATTGATTTTTTTTTTTTTTTTGTCGATGGAGAGTGAAGGAAAGAAACCGCTTTTTATTGTTGTATGTTTTTGTAATAATGGTTCCTTGTGTATCTTTATGGGATTGTTTTTCAATTTTTTGAATGTTTGGGTAAATCCCCCTAAATAGTTTTCTAATAGTGCAATTAATCAAATGGAAAAAAAATGTATTTGTAATGATATCTTGAAAACAATGAAAAACAAAATAAGTTATTATCTTTTGGTGGGGAAAGGATTGAGTGCATAGAGACAATAAAAAGTCATCTATATAAAAAGTTTTTTAGAGTGACAAATTTTTTTTTACATCTTTTCAAACAAAGCAATTGAATAAAGAAGACAAAAGTACATCTTTTCCAATAATTATACCAAAAATAAAACAAAAAGAATAATTCATTCTCCTAAAATTTGAAGTTCGTAGAAGATTAAGAGGAGGTAAAAATTAAAGATGAAACTCATGAAAGATAATTAAGGGACGATACGTATCATTTTGATTTAAATCAAACTTTTTTTTTTTGCCTTTTGACCAAGAGACCCACATACCACTACACCACTCTTAGCTCTAATTCCTACCACTCTTAGCTCTAACTCCTATGAAGATGTGGTGGGTAATGTGGATATGATATAGTTTAGGTGCATCGGGATCACAAAATTAGGGCGCCCATAATTCATTATTTATTTGAAGTGTTTTGCATCGTTGTATCTTAGATAGACATGTTTCCCAATATTCCTTTACACTTGAGTTGCATTTGGCTTAATATTTAGATTTTCGAGTTGATTGTTAAATATTCATATTTTGTGCTACTTTCGTATTTGTTGTTAATTGTTATGTTTGTTGTAGTCTTTTTAATGTGATTTGATGCTTATTTTGCTAAATAAAATGAGTCAAACTCTTATCAATCTGTATCTGCCCATAGAGGTACATATCGATGATACATATTGCTTTTATAGAATCGATTCTGATATAGTTTTCGATACGACGAACCTTGTTATGGGTGAGAATATGAATAAATTTGAAAAACTCCGTCCTCTTCTTCTAGAGAATTCATTGATATGTTAAGTACATCACAAGAGTCGTTGTATCCTGGTTACAAAATTTCACAATTGGAGGTCACATTCAGGTTGTTGAACACCAAA
The DNA here is from genome assembly GCA_001925005.1 of Drosera capensis. Lineage (NCBI taxonomy): Eukaryota > Viridiplantae > Streptophyta > Magnoliopsida > Caryophyllales > Droseraceae > Drosera > Drosera capensis. The sequence goes on from LIEC01011229.1 coordinate 3,494, forward strand.
TGTTAATACAACATACCTATAGAGCGACGAATGTCATTACAGCTCAATTGAAAGATATTTGTTCGGAAGATAACATGATAATGAATATGTCGTACTCAACTCACAGTTTGATGGGGGCATTTGACTTTCTGTTCACAAGATTTATGTTTGTCCTAATGGTTACATGTTGCTTTTGAAGAGCAAAACTAGGTTGAAGATGTGCTCTACTTGTGGGACGACTAGACAGAAGGAAAATCTTCGTGACAAGAAACATATGGCTCATAAAGCATTAAGATGTTTCCTAATTACTCCAAGACTGCAATGATTGTATGCAACCAAGAACACTGCTGAGACGATATCTTGACACTCCAACAAATACAATGTTGAATATTTGATGTCGCATCCTTAAATAGTGAGACTTGAAAATATTTCGATAGAATGTTCCCTTGGTACTCTATCGAACTATAAATATTCGTTTGGATTTATGAACTGTCAGATGGATGTACTACTTTTAGTAAGTTTGGGTGAGAGTACTCATGTTGTCTTGTGATATTGACTCCATACAATCTTTCAAGGATGTGCATGAAGACTCCATACATGATGTTGTCAAGATCATTCTTAGGCTAACAGGTCCAAAAGGATGATGCAGCTGAACCGAGTGGACTAGATATCATTTCAGTGCTGACGCAAGCAAATCCTCAACCTGTAAACAACTCGAATCCATGAGCAAAGGAAAATATGAGAAAGATACTCTATTTGTGGAATAAGATTGCTTGTTATTCAAACAAACCTTTCAAAGGCATGTATATAACGAAAACAAACATTTAAAGCTATAACAAACCAAGAGAGAGAAAAAAAAACTAATCAAAAGATCTGTCTATCCACTTTGAACACAAGTACGAAGACTAATTCAAGAAACTAACTAACTAAAATGAAAGAAATTATCAAATTCGATAAACTTTTGTCACTTTGTACGTATGTGTTTTTTACGGTCCATGCGTTCCATGAATCTCGAGCAATTTTATTTATGGTCCTCGTGTCAAAAGAAATTTGGATGTATATTTATAGCCTTAGATTGATGAATTGACACGTTTGTGGAGTTTTGGTGAGCCTACATATGTGATTATGTCTTTTCGACATTTCTTATGGGAGAAAATTGTTAATCAGACATAATCTTGATATCATGCATGTGCAGAAAAATATGTTTGATAATTTGTTCAATACTATCAGAGGTGTGCAGGGCAAAACGAAAGCCACAACTGAAGTTAGTAAAGACATTTAGATGTATATTTATAGCCTTAGATTGATGTATTAACAATTGAAAAATTTCGTTGTCTCTCACAATTGGAATAAGCAAAGCATTTTTTGGAACTTTTCATATGGGAGAAAATTGTTAATCAGACATAATCTTGATGTTATGCATGTGCAGAAAAATATGTTTGATAATTTGTTCATTACTATCATAGGTGTGAAGAGAAAAACGAAAAACACAAGTAAAGCTAGAAAAGACATCAAACTGTATTGTAAGCGTCCAAAATTATATTTGAAGAGGTTAAGAAATCGATGACATTCAAACAAATAGTCATACACGAGGTTCGTTATATTTTGAAAAAAGAGACAAGAAAGGTTTTGTGTGAACGATCAAGAAGTTGAAGTTTATCGATGGATATGCATCGAATATGAGATGTTATGTTTCTGAAAGAAAAAAAGGTGTGAAAAGACTAGAGAGCCATGATTGTCATGTCATCATGCAAAGACTACGTTTTGTTGTCTTCATGGTGTTGTTTTAATTGAATCATGTGTGGAATGTTTTTATGGAGTAGGGTATTTTTCAAAGATCTTTGTTGTACTATAGATCATTGTGAAGATATGTAGAGATTGAAAAAACATATCCCTTAGGTTCTGTGCAAGTTAGAAAAATTATATTCTCCTATATTTTTATATAGGATGGAGCAATTACCCTTGCACCTTTCTCATGAGGAGAAAATTATTGGACTAGCACACCACAAAGAGATGTATTCTTTTGAAAGGTATTAATCCAAAATTTTGTTTTTTTTTTGTTTTTGTAAAAAGAATACTACATTTATACTCGGCTCTAAGTTGCATTCTTTAGTTTTTTTTAACTTGAAGACAATAAAACACACGTAGAGGGTTTAACTCGTGAGGCATATCTTATTGAGAAGCAAAATAATTTTTGCAAAATCTATTTTGGGCATAAGATGGACACTAAATCTCGAGATCATCATCGCAATTTTGGGGTTTCAAATAATGAAATAATGTTGACGACTTAAATCTTCAAAATGAGTTCTAAAGAAATGGAGGATTTCCATGCAACAACGTTGAAAAAAAGGATAGCCTAACTGAGAAGGATTTTCACGTCGCCCGCAGATTTTTGTTGGAAAAACCAAGTTCTGGATCCCTTTATGTTGGTTGCAGTTTTTATAAAATGATGCTCCAAATGAGATGATTCGTACGTTTGAAACACAACCTACTACATAAGTACATCGATGAGCAAGAGCCTATTGCTAAATCGCTTGCTTGTCGAATGAGTGTTGGCTATAATCTTGGCAAGGAAAGCAAAGAACACGTTTTCACTATTTACCGACCACTGTTCATCTCCACCGGCCAAACAAAACTCATTTTCACTGTTGATTAGAAACATGTTTTGTGTTTGTAATAGGTGAAACATTCATCTATAAATAGCTTAGGATTGTAAGTTTAATAAGTATCTCGGCAAGACAAAGCAATAAACAGAAATACAGAAAATAGGAGATGAGGAGGTGGTATCAGAGCAGGAGAGGTGTGTGAAATTGTCGAGGTTGTACCTGCCCGACGTTAGGCAGAGGTGGACGAAGCCACTAGATCCAACCGCAGCTTCAGCCAATGGTCCGGACACCGCAGTCAGCAGCCCGAACCCGAACCCCATCCCAGATCCGGCCACCAGAGCCTGGGTAAACCCGAGTTCGCCCCGCTCGAGCCACAATCCTCCGCTCGACGTGAAGATCTGGTTGACGCCACCACAATCCACAGCAACTCGACGCCACCCATCGACGAGCCACAACGAAGGAGCAAAGTAAGGTTGAGAGGAAGATGGCGAAGTGAGGTCTCGAAATGAGGCGGCAATGTGAAGGAGAAAAAGGGGGAAGAGGAGGTGGAGGGTGGGGCGTATGTGAGAAAAGGAAAGGGAGATAAGGAGAAAAGAGAGAGTTTTTCCGAGGAGGTTTCTGGAAAAGGACATAGAAAGTAAAGGCAAAGCAAGCACGCGTGATTGTTGACACGGAATGGGCTTGGAGTCGGGTCCGAAACATGGCCCGATCCAAGAAAAACTAATCCTAAGCCCAAAATCCGGAAAGTTCTCTACTCTTCTAGCAAATTCCCCAAACTTGTAAATACTTAGCTATTTACCTAGAAGAGTCTAGAACATGCTTGTAAAACCTAGGGTTAGAGGATTCTAGACATCGGGTTCTAGAGCCTTCCATCGAGATGTATATAAGGAGGGCTTGGCTCATTGGCCAAACCATCCTCGGAAACTCAAATCAAGCAATACAAAGCATCCAAGTTCTCCCCAAACACACACTCTCGAAGTTCCTTACTCGGTTGCTAAGCACTCTCACAAGTTTTGAGCATTGTCTCGAGAAGAAAAGGCTGAACTTAGATACGAAGCCAAGCGTGTCTAGGTGCCGCACGGTCTTGAAACATTGAGCCCGTGACATTGTGCATAGAAAAAGGAGAAAAATAGGGAGTGAGAGACAATTGAGGAACAGAGTTAACGTACAAATTTTAAAAAGAGGAATATTTTTATCAAAAAAAAGGGATATTTCTTGTTTGAAAACAAAACAACAAAAAAAGATTTTTTTTGGTTTAAAAAACAAAACGTTTATTTTTGTTTTGTTATAAAATATTTCGACAATGTCAATTATTCCCCAACAGACGTCAAAGAAAAGCGGCGGAATGTCGTTCAATTTTTCGATATTAAACTCCTCAAATTATACGGTATGAGCGATAAAAATGGAGGCAATCCTAGATGCTCAAGAAGTATGGGAGACAATCGAACCAACGGAGGAAGATGAAGTCAATCCTAGAAAAAATAAGAAGACGCGTGCATACATCCTCCAATCAATCCCCGAAGATGTGCTTCTTCAGATTACGAAAATATTTCGTCCGACGGTGAAACCATAATTTTGTTGAAACTTATTAATACGTTTTCACACAGGCGATGATTCATTCGACTGTGAAATCATAATTATTTTTATTTAGATTATTATTATGATATAGAAATCAAAGCATACAGGTATAATAAAGTAACTTTGTTGGGCTTTCAATCTCAGTTGGTTAGAGACTCGTGCTGATAACATGCTATAGTCATAGTGCCGATACCAGTTCAACTGATTCGCTGATAAATACACAGATTGATTTCGTCGAACGATTAACAAAGTAATTAAAATATTAAAGAGAGGATTTAGAGAGAGAAAGAGATGTTTTTTTTTCTCAAAAATGTATACATAACATATTACAAATGAACTCTATTTATAATGCTTAAAGTGATTAATTAACACCTAATCTTCTATCACCTAATTAAGATGATTAGATCTAATTAATGACTAATTAGGTGTACTCCTTTAATAGCCTTAAAAGTAGATGAAATCAAAGGAAAATATTTAAACTTGGGTGTAAATACATCCTTTTCAAAAGTCATTATGTTTTTCCATAATTTATTAAAAAAATTAATATAGTGATGTTATTATATAGGTCAGAGGCAGAAGAAGAATGCCTCACACCATACTATATGCACTAACACTTGTCTAATAAGCATATAAATCATTGAAAAATCACAATAAAGACAATAAATAAATAAATCACGGAGCAATATTCTTTTCATTCCTCGTTTTTAACACAAAATCGAACTCATAGTCATCTATAGTTAAATCAAATTCATTAACACAGATCAATCCAAAAATAATAACATTAAAAATGCAAAACAATTAACAATATAAAAAAAACAAATGAATCCAAGAAATTACATTTGAGAAGATGAGATAAGCAATTAGATTTAACAAAAATCGCCTTAATTTTGGATTCAACGATCGAAAGGGACTTACCAGAGGAGGCTCATTTGAGTGACCTTGTCAAAGGGCGCTTCGTTAGAGTTGGAGTGATCGGACTTGGTGGCTAAGTCAACCATGTTTTCTCATAAGTCACTTGGGTGGGTCAAGATTTTTGTTACTCGTTAGTCACAATTCTATAAACATAAAAACATTCATCTTGATCGATGATGATATTAGTTAGTTAACTTGATATTTTTTAACCTTGGTTAATCAACTAATCATCATCTTGGTCGATCACAAACCCAACAATAAAAACCCTCCACATATTTATTCCTTAATAAAACTCAAATAATATTGATCATGATTTTGATTCCTTAGTCATTTCAATCGCATAGATCGATTAAACTTCTTGATTGATCATAACTTTTGTTGAAATATTCCTTCAATAATGCGGATGCATACCAATTTGATGAAAGGAGATAAATAACTGCACTGAAACCAAAACCAAAGCAAGGTTTCAGTTCCAATTTGGTTTGGGTTCCCGTGGAACCTAAAACTAAATCGATATCTTGCAATTCGGTTTCGATTCGCCTGGCGGTTTGGTTCCTATTCGATTTCGATTCAAAACCCAATCATGGTCGGTTCACCTTTTAGTGCTGTCAAGGCGGTTAGGCGAGGACTAGACACACTGCCTAGGCAGTTGACAAGATGGATATTTCGTGGTTGCCAAAACATCTATTGGTAAAAACTACAAGAGGAAGAAAAAGGAGACGGCACGGTTTCTACGTTTCAACAGTTCTAGAATATACTACACTCATATTGGCAAGTTAGTAGCAAAATAAGGTAAACTCAAACCTTATGCCTAAGGAGGGCCGAGCGGTTGATTTAGTGGATTAAAAATTTCAAGTTCAGCTTAGGGAAAGGGAAACCAATAGAAATCAATTGATCTTGGAAAGGAGTTCCTGCTTTTCTCCCTCCCATAAGCGATTTCTAGACTTGAGGATCAGAGCATGAGCGACTAGTATAATTAATGCAGCCCCTTCAAGATTCAAAAAATTCCATCCATGTCGAAATCAGGTGAAAAACATGAATGCTTCAGATTGTAACATTCTCTACTTCCGTTGTCAATAACCAATAGCCATATACATGATAACAAAAAAACCAAGTAAAAGACAGAGGCATTTATCTTGGAATATATGCAGGAGGAAAATATGCAACAGTGACACGAAGATGAGAATGAGAATCAATTCAAATGTGTAAATTGTCTAGACCAAAAAAATAGGAAGATGGTGATACTTGACCTTATTCTTCTGGCGATGGCTCTTTAAATGGAATTCCTTTTACTATATGTCGACATTGGAACCTGCACAAGTTAGAAGCATTTTTCATTAATTGAATGTGATCAGAATGTATGTACCAATTAAACCACGGATGCTACAAATCAGGTGCCTTACCTTAATTCATTTTCGAAGAATACTAAAAAGCAAATACCAAAACACACCAACTTTCTAATGCTATCTTATGCTTCACTTTATGGCTTGTTTTACGTGTCGAATTATGTGATACTGCATCATCCTTGATCTCCCCACACGATTGAACAATGCATGGATATTGAACAGAAGTGCCTCCTATTTCCTTCCCAGGTATCAAGTCGATACTATCAACAGCTGTTCTCAAGTCTCAAAATGGTGAAGCACCTTCTATATGTTTCTACCAAGATCATCCTAGACCGAAATTTGGCTGCCGGCAATCCCTCACTCTTGATATTGTTCATAACATGGTTTTCTCAACAATGCTTTTCAAAGTGACATGAGGAATTACCGCTCACTGTTGGCGCTTGAGCATCCAGTTAAGCACTTTGATGCAATGTAACATCAAGCCATAAAGGCCATCAAGTTAATCATTGCCCATTTCACTCAAGCAACCGCTTTTACCATTTCATGGAACAGTGGTTCTTGAAGAACTAACCATATAGATTCCCATATTCAGGCTGAATCTATTCAGGCTTGCACCAGACATAGAGTGTGTGCATAGGTCATGCCATCATTACGGGACAAAACTACAAATTCATAAAAGTTGTGATATCATACCATATCCTATTATCAGAAGTAGTATCCACCATATTGGAGATTCCTGTCTCAGAGTAACGAAACGTAGAAATATCCTTCTCTTGGAAATGAGAAAGACATTTAAACTTCAGCCTCAAAGGTACTACCTGTAAAAATGCAAGCATTAGGCCATATGTGTTGATCATGCTAACAAGTGGGGAAGAGAACAATTGACAGAGAAGCATCCATTTTGAAGGCAATATGCGATCAACACAAGAGATGCAGTGACAGACCTGGGTTACCATAGTTGCTGCTTTCCATTGCATGTAAGGGAAGCACTGAGTATCTAGGTGTAAACGAGTATATACATATCACCTCAATTCACTATGAGTAGACATTTCTTTCCAATTCAATTAGTCAAGTAAATACCAATAATGTATTTTTATGAAGAGTGATGTCCCGTAGCAGCATTCTCTTTATTCATTAACACTAACAACAAAAAATTCTACAAAATTGGATTGTTCTTTTTAAAATTTTTATTTTAAGAAAAAACAATCTCCTGAATAAGAAAAAGAATGATTCAATCTCCCACAAGATCCTCAACATGCTGGAACCCCATGAAAAACTCGAACCTATGGTTTCAGGTTCAGAATATTCTTTATTTCTGAACAAAGCCCTCATGCAAACATAACTCAGAAAGCCAAACCATTTTCTAGGAAACAAGACCACCACAATTAGAAGTTGTAAAGATTCAGCTTGTGACTACAAGGAGGTCCCTCTAGTGTCTTGTTGAGCAACCCAATCAACCTAGTGATATGAGGCTTAGGCCATGACTAATTCGGCACAATATAAATGGAGGCACCACAGTGTGAACTCCAGTATGCTTTAACATTATTAGCGGTGCCCTTGCATATGTAAATTTCCATCACAATCACACATAAAGAACTTCCAGAAACACACAATTATTTAGATCCAAAGTTTGAAAGGACTACAATCAGAAGTGTTGATCGATGGTTGGTATTATCTTGAACAGGAAATGAAGAAACCAAATAAGACGAAGATGGATAAAGAAAGAGGCATACGAAGAAGGGGGAAGTCAAAACTCAGAACCTTGTTATTCCATCGAAATCCACGATTTGGGAGGAAATGCAAAGGCATACTGAAAGAATCTGGAGCTTTAACCAAAAGAAACATCTTGGAAGGGCCTAGGAGATAAAAGGTACGTTAAATAAGCAGAAATCATTTGAACCTTATCGAGCAATTGCGATTGCCTTTTACAGTTTTCCTCACCGACTAACAATATTAGGTTTACGGTATACCTGAATATGAAGAAGAGCCCACACCTTTCGAGATAAGTGCCCTAATCACCTAAAAACTATTCGCGTGTCACCTAGAGAGCTATAAATCAAAATCAATAAAGAAAGTGTCATCAGCAAACCTTCTTTGAAAGGGACTCGGCAGTTCTACTGTTGACGGTATCCTCGGGGGCTTGAGGAACTATCTTGTGCTCATGAAATAGCATCTCGTAAACATATTGTGGCCGTCTCGGACTCCCCCCAAGAATCAGAAGTACATCCTCAACTGCGACCTCACTTATAATCAACTGGAATGCAGTTTGGAGATTCGAGATCGCTTTCATGAGCTTCTCTACTCTTTTAATCCCCATCTTGACCTCTCTCCTTTTCCCCAGTTGTTTTCTTCTAGAAGATGTGCACAAGTCGCCATGTGCCACATCTAATTCCTATAAGCAAGATCCATCAGGACACATAGCCATCATAAGAGACAAAAGGCTCAGTCTACTATGTGTGTAGAGCTAGCATACCATTTTTTTGTGCTCCGCTTGCAGCAAGTCAAATTCAAGAGTCATATCCTGCAAAACCCTGCGACAAAGGTTATTGGATACAGTTCAATTTTAGCAAGCTGAAAGAAGTGAAGCTGATCTTCGATATAGCATCATGTCATATACCAAACAAGTTTTCACAACACTGCAATCTCCGGGCTTTCTTTCAATCAAACAAATGCTTAAAGATTAACTGGGAATTAACCGCATCATAACATTGCACGAAACCAGGATCATAGCCATCTTATCTTCCTTTAACACCCACAGCAAATCAGTTTTCTTATCTAGCGTAAGAGATAATGTTCATTCCTCTATCAAATCAACGCCCAAGATGTTCAAAATATGTTACGATGCTCATGGTAGATAGGATCTAAAAAGAAAAGGAAAGGAACGTACCCGCTTATCCGCCAAGTGTAGGGTGTGGGAAGAACATCCCTGTGAGAAGGATGACATACACAGACCTTATAGCTATTTTTAGATAGAAAGGTTGTTTTCTAATGCTCTCAAGTATCAAACTCTGACCTTGCGGTTAGAAGGAGAGCGTCTTACAACTAAGCCAACTCCACTTGACATGGTACATAGAATTTGGCACCAGAAAATACTACATATGGCATTCATTGCAACAAATTTCACTAATGAATTCTACTAAGGTACAAACATTATTCGTAAGACATGATATGTTCGCAAATCCAGTAACTATACTACTCGAAATAGTAGTAATGCATGATTCCACTACTAAGAACTAACACAGCATGATTCCAAAAACTATACACAACACCACCCACTCAGATGTTCCCCTCATAATGAGAGGAGGGCCAGATTCAGGCAGTGCTATCCGTGTTGAGGAAAACAAAGATACGGTTTCCTAATGACTCCGCCATCGAGAAATCTGCTTGAAATTCGAAACTCCGCGTCAACTCTATATCTTCCATTGACCTAAATCCTCGGAAATCCTGAACTCCCATCGTCTCAACAATTACAGAGTGAACAAATCCAGATTCCCAAAAAAAATACACACAACTATTCCCACACCACCACGATCGATCGATCGTCAGTGCCCTAATTTCTCACATTGCTACATCAATCACGGTAATGAGTGAAACGAAACTGAGAAAGAGGAAGTGAATACGCCGGGATTTGTTCGTGCATGTAGAGGAGGAAGGCGACGACGTCGTAGACGACGTGGAGAATCAGAGAGCCGTCGATTGAGTTGGACATTATCTCGATTGATGCATCTTTCCCCCCTTCTTTCTCTGCCATCGCCGATTTTGGGGATTTTCGCTGCGGCGAGTGATGAGGAAGGAGTTGTTTGATTTGAAGTTTTCAGTGCCTCTTGCGTTTGCGAAATTGCGAGCACTGGATATGGAATTGGGTTTGGTGAACATGTTTGATGCGAATACGGTGTCATGTTAAAGGCATGTTTGATTTGACATAATTTAAGATTCGAGAGAGAATAGATTACGCCTTACGTATTCGTCTATAATCACGATTCATGATTAACTATTAAAACGACATAGTCACGACCCTATTCCCTTTCACATCTAGAACCCGATCCTCTACCGTTGTGTTGTTGATTTCGATTATTTTAGTTTAGTTAGTAAAATCCTTAGTGCCACGTAACAATTCATCACATTTTGATTGTTTAACCCAATGAACACTACTCATACTTTGATCGCTAGATCTAAGTCCTCATAAGACGATAACTGATATATTTATTTTTATACTTGCTACGATACGTATACTTGCGTTTAGGCGTGATATATAAAGTCGCGAATAATAACTCAGGTGTTTAGCATGTCATCTTATAATACGTTCTGTATTCCGTTCAACAAGACCTCTATAAACTTTAACATGAAGCCTTTGAGCAGCAAGGGGAATCCCTAAATATCGAACTGGAAAGTGACCCAACTGGATGCCTAATTCCTCCAGAACCAGCTTTTTCCTTTCTTTTGAAACCCCATCCACATAAATGGCACTCTTATGCAGACTGATTTGAAGTCCACTCTCCTGAGCAAAGACTTCCCGCTCCATTTTAATGAGTTTCACAGAATGAAGATCCGGTTTACAAAAGAGCATTAAGTCATCCGCAAAGTAAAGACTTATGATTTTTAGTCTTGTGCATTTTGGATGAAGCCTAAAGCTTTTGCTTCCTCCCATTCTTTGAAATCTTCGAGCCAAGTTTCCATGACCATGACTAAAAGGTACGGGGACAATGGGTCACCTTGTCGAAGGCCTTTTCCACCCTGAAACTTTCCTTGCAAGCTACCATTGATCTTAACGAAATAAGACACAGAAGTCACACAAGTGAGAATATTCGCAACATAACCTCTGGGGAAACCAAACCTTAACAGCTGCTCCAGGAAACTCCAACTAACTGAGTCGTAGCCTTTTCTAATGTCCATCTTCATCATACATCGAGGGGTTGGGAAATCCCCTTTCTTTTATACCCATTCACTAGTTCTTGGCACAACAAAATATTATCAGCAATTAGCCCACCTTCAACCAAAGCACTCTGAGATGGACTAATTAAATGAGACAGTATAGCTTTCAAACGAGCGCATCTCATCTTCAAAATGACTTTATACAAGATGGAACAGCAAGAAATTGGTCTAAACTCAGTAGGAGAGGATGGATTAGTACCCTTAGGAATCAAATGAATTATTGTGGCATTGATCTCCCACAATAACTTTCCGGTTTCAAAGAAATTCAGTACAACATTCACTATATCTTGGCCAACTATACTTCAGCTTTGCTTATAGAAAGCAGCTGTAAATCCGTCTACACCAGGAGCCTTATTATCTGCAATGTCCCATAATGCAACTTTGCCATCTTGGGCCTCATACATTCTCATCAAATCTTCCTTCTGCTCAGCTGTTAGGACTTGCCCTTCTTGTATCAACGTGCCATCAATCAAGGGGACATGCTCATTACTGCCTAATAACATCTTGAAATACTGAGTAAACTCGTTAATCACTTTAGCTTCATCATTCAACCATACCCCGGCCTCATTCTTAACACACAATATCTTCTTCTTGGCTTTTCTACTTTTGAGGATACCATAAAAGTACTTCGTATTCCTGTCCATGAATTTAAACCAGTGCTTCTTAGCCAACTGCTTTAGATAACCATCCTCCCTTGCTAATAGTTCTTTATATAAATCCATCACCAGCTTCATCTCCTATTTAGCTTCATTAGAATACTTGTCTCGGAGCTACATCTGAACCATATCCAGGTGACTTTCAACTTCTTATACCTGCTTAATTAGATTAGAGAAATCAAACTTATGTAACTGTGGAAGAGCTAGCCTTAAACTTTTCACAACACGAAACATAGGGAGGCCTGTTCAAACTTTTCACAACACGAAACATAGGGAGGCCTGTTCCACTCCCTCTGCACAGCTGCCATGAACTGGGGATTCCTGCCCCATATATTAAGGTACCGAAACTGAGAAAAAGCCTTCTCAGTTGCCTTAATCTGCAAAATCATTGGAGAGTGGTCAGAGATCCTGAGCTCTAGAAATAAGGCATTTGAAGAGTATCTCTCCATCTAGATGTCATTTACCAAAACCCTATCAAGTTTAATTCTTATTCAAGAATCAGAATTCTGATTAATGCATCATGTATGTAGACAACCCACAGCTGTAAGATCATCAAGACCACAAACATTCAAGCAATGCAGCATCTCATCACTAGGTTATATACTAACTCCCTCATATCCTACTTTCTCCTGAACTTTATCAAAAGTATTAAAGTCTCCCATCACCGTCCAAGGCAAGGTACAAGACTCTTTGAATCTCATTAGCTCTTCTCATGAACCACATCTCTGCAGGCTTGTATTCAACGCATAGACAAACGAAACAGCAGCAACAAATGAGCCATTACGAGCCTTAATCTCACAATGCATGACTTGATATGTACCATTGATATACTTGACCTCATACTGAGGCTTGTCCCAACAAACCTATATCCTATCATTTTTTTATATAAAATAGTAGTTATTTATTACACCCCATCTACTAAAGCACGAAGAGGATATTTTATTAAAATGAACTGCCTTCACCCTTATCTCAAGGATACCCAAGACCTTAATTGAAAACTTCCTTACTAATTGCTTGACAGCTACATGTTTCTCAAGTTTATTTAAACCCCTAATGTTCCAAGCCGGAATCATATTTGTGGATTACCCCCTAAAGGGGGAACCAAGATCACCTTCAACAGTTGCTCAGAAACCAAGCTGGCTGTGACTTGAGCCTTTTCATCCACACTCTCCCCTCCATTTGAGAAAAAAAAAACTTTACACCAGAAAGATTGCCAAACTCCAAGTGCTACAAAGGCTTGCTCTTCTTTGTTATAAGGTACAGTCCTCCTTTTTTTCTAACACAGGGCTCACAGGTTCATGATTATTTACTTTATCCTTAGGCACCCATACCATCTTCCCCTTATGCTTGGATCTACACAAAAGTAGTATGCCCTCATTTCTCACATTTCATGCATCGCATTGGCTTCCATTCATATAACATTTCTTGTTGCACCAGCTCACCATCAGGATCTCTAAACTGAACAACTTCTACCAAATCCACTTTTGTATTCACCTCAACCAGAACCTAAGGATAGGACACTCTCTATTTCACAGCTGTTTGATGATCCGTACACAAATCTAAAACTTACATTAAGTAGTATTTCAGGTTGCACAATCCCCTTCCATTGAGCCTCAATAAACCCCTTCATCGCTACAAATGATAATTTATCCCCAGCTACATATCCAATCAATACTACAGCCCAGTATCTCCGTTCATCCCTTACATCGTCCATGTCTATGGACAAACTCTCATCCCTATTATCCACAAAATCCAGATTCAATCCGTTCTTTTACTTCGATCATCTCTATATTCACACCAAACCCTAGATCACGACAACCACCATCAGGGTGCAACCTAGAGCCCATCTCGGTTTCACAGCATCATCCACGTCCTCATGCGTATGCGTTTTTGCATTACGAACCGCCATCTTCTCCACAGCAGTTTGTGTTCCACAATGGATCATCGCTCCTAAAGGGATTTTCTCACTGCTACTTCGTACTTTCTTTGGTCTTCCCCGTCCCATAACATAGATTGGCGTCGGCGAGGGGATCTCCCCGTCGTCGACTCAAGCCTTAGCTTTCAATCACTATACACAATGTATGATCTTAAACTTCATATCTTATAATTTTTTATTTAAACTTTTAATCTAATATTTTATATCCAATCATAAAAATCATTCATATTTTTTAATCTAATATTCACAATCAATCAAAAGATTAATTATTTATATTATTTATATATATTAAAATTTAATATTTCACGACCAATAATAATCATTCATTTTAATCTTATGATTTTTTTACTCCATATTTTATGATTTTTTAGTTACGATATTGATGAACATTTATATTAATAATTTGTGTATTTTAACTAGAAAGTATTTAAAAATTTTGTTTCTTATGAAAACACCAAAACTTATATTTCATAAAATTTGTATGCATCATGCTTCGTGCTCATATAGTGACAAAAGAAAAAAAATCTTAAAGATGAAAGTATCATATAGATAATCACGATTATAACTATAAGTCATAAATTCTCTGATTTTATTCATTATGAATTCTTTTTTTTTTTCAATCAACAATGATTAGCATTTTAATACTTGCACTATAGTGTTTTTGTATCAATCAATTATCCTTCATTTTATGATGTACTAGAATGATCATGTCTTCATCGTCAGACGTTTCAATATGCATAAGAAATAATACACAGTTTTCATAATAGACGATATGTATATACTCAGAAACGTGAAAATAATAAAAAAAAATTGAAAAATACATGTCAATCCAACAATCCATGGATACATACAAGATAAGAATGGAAAACATTCCACTTGTGTCTACATTCCCTAAATTCAAATTTGATCTTATAGACTATAATGAGATCGGAACAAATGGTGGCATTGACAAATGAAATTTCGATAATTAATGTCTATAATTATATATTTTCATGTTAATATCCATTGAATATTGGGGCTGATTTAGTGGCAAGGTATTGATTGATTTTGTATTGCAAGTGTTATATTTTATACTACAAATTGAAAAATTTATACTGAAAGTTGTTAAAAATTTATACTGCAGTATACATTCATCAACTTATAATATAAAATTTTTAACTTATAATATAAAAACTAAATTTGCAGTATAAAATTAGTCATTTTGGTTGATTTTAAATCAACCACGCATTTTCTTTATATAGTTATATATTTTCAATAAAGCAATATGAACCTAGATGTTGTTGGATCTGTCACGAAGATTGGATCAATTACAAAAGTGGCTGGAGAACTAAGAAAAATGAAAGTAACAATCATAAATCAAAGATACATTATTTTTCTTTTTCTTTTTAGGGTTTCATTTTAGTTATTATGAAAAAAAAGACAAATTGATTTTATTTTGATGCAGAAATGAAGAAGCAATGGCCATAATATGGGAAGCAAAGATGGATGAGCTTATTCAATTATTGGAGAACCATTATGACAAGCAAGTTCACTTGCAAGAAATTCAAAGATAATAACACATAGCTAAACGATCGTTATATATCTTTTTGTGCATTGTTATGATACTACTATAATTCATCTAGGACGGAACTATCTGAACACCTTACAAACAAAAGTGTTCTTTGTTAATCCTAATACTAAGGAAACCAGAGAAGTGCAATCAATGAACGAAATCGACGGAGGGAATCAGGTGTTGTTGCAAAAGGAAGAACTTCAAAATGATGAAACAATGGAACATCTCAAAACAAAAAAATAGAATAACTTTTGATGAAATTTTAGAGTATACTCTACCAAATAAGATAAGAAATAACATGCTTGAAAATTAAAACAATGTATTCCATAATTATGTACAACTATTGATAAGATGTACAAAAAATAATCTTCTTACACTTGAAAGTGTTTTGTTTTATGTGTGTGTGTGTTTTTTTTTCTCCCCTTTTTTGCTAGTGCGATGCAACATTATTAAGCTCTATGGAGTTTATCCATGATACTGCAATACTTGCACAAAGTGACGCTATAAAATCATATAAATGAGAACAACTTAGTTTGCGGCAATTGCTCCGATCAGATATCACTCTAAGGTAAAAATTCTTATTATGAAAACTAACACTTTCGATTTTACATATTTTTCTATTCATTAGTGTGCTAATAATGAATATACTCGAGCATGTACAAAATAGAAGTGGAGACCAAAACGACACAGCAAAGACCATGATGGTCCTTTTCGATATAGAAGTCGAACAAATGGTGGGCATATCAGCTACTCAACGAATGGCTGATAACAAAGAGATAAGAATTCAATGAGCAATAAAATTATTAGAAGAATTCAAATATATGTAATGTCAATAATGTTCAACATATTAATATCGATAATTCCATAGATTGTAGGTACAACAACAATCCCAAAATTGCTCAAATGGATAGTCGAACAGAGACGAATTTTCCAAATCAAGTTTGCTGAAAAGGATACAAACAAACGATATCAGGAATTGATTAGAAGTAAGATATTTGACATTGACGAACAAAAATATGGAAGCAGTAGGAAGCATAAAATTGAAATTGGAAGACGACCAAACACATCAACAAGAAAAAGGAAGTGAAACTCAATACATCAAACAGATATCGACATATTTGCAATTAGACACCGACTCGATGTCGATTGCATTTTATCGCAAGATAAAACATGAGATAAAAAATGAAGAAGGACAAATGTTGAAAGAAAGATCTTAAGGAAAGAAAATGAACAGAAGTGGATAGATTATATCATATGTCATAGATCATATCATATTTTAATGCATTCTTAATCACATTCTCAATACTTTGATTATTCGTTATAATTTAAACCCATATTTTTTATTTTCGTGGTATTTGTTTATGTTACACTATGTTGATTGAACATGTTTCTCAATTAAATTAGAACAATTCAATCATCATTGATCGTATGTTCCCTATTAAGTTTCTAGAACATTTTAATCCCAAAAAAATATTAGGATGCGAAGTAAAATTTCTTAATCTTGTAGCATGTTCCATGGTTTCCAATATAAACCATATGGGTTTTATAACATCGGTCATCCGTGAGAACCGTAGATTAATAGAGACTTCATTTCGAACTCTTCACTGCATCAAACAAGATTTTTCTACCTTGATCTCCTCAAGCAACAAATAGGCCTCTGTTGCCTGTTTCACTTAATCTAATCGAGAGAATCGAATTTAGGGTTATGCCTAAAACATGAGAGCTTCTTGGAACAGAATAATGATCCACTGTTTTATGATGCTTCTGATTAGGAAATGGCAAGCCTTGGCACCAAACCTTTGTCCATGTGATGCTTTGAAGTTCAAACGCATCATGGAAGACAAAATAATAGCTCTACGCCCTCGATACTCACAGAACCGAGTAGAGAGCTATATGGCCTGAAATCTCCGACAGCAAGATGGGATATGAAGATCCATAATCGACCGGAAGATACCGACCACTGAAGTATGCAGAAGAACAAATGCCAAACAAGCTTGCAGATTCATGAATATTGCACCCAAAAAGAGGAAAAAGAAAAAGAAAAAAAAGGCAGAGCAACCGAAATTTCAAGATAACTCTAAATATCAAGCCCGCTTACAAGGTTCCATACACCTCTGAAGTTGCCACAAGATACACCAAAATAAGAACTATAAGAATCATCGTATCCAAAAATGCACATCCCTGAAATAACAAACCATCTTATTTGGAAGAGGATGCATCAGTCCTTAGACTAGAAGGCAAACTAATTTCTTGATCGTGTCGCCGTTTACATTAGACTTGCCAAATTTTAATTCTACTGTCTCACTCACCGAAGGATTTCCACTAGACCTTTGGACCATCCTCCTTTTTGCTGCATCAACGATGGCCAATGACACCTTTTCTATGGCTGACTGAAAGAAATACAGATACATCAACGTGTAGCACAGATGAAAACTGTCATTAGGATGTCTGAAAGGCATCTTCTTCTTGGCATCGCAGGCAGAAGAACAATGTTAGTTTAACTGCGATTGTTGAATTGCTTCATCTTAGACTTCCACAGAATATGGAAGCTCTAAAGAAGAGATATTACCATCAATCAACAACCCCCAAACCCCACCGCCCCCGCCGGCTCCCTCACCCCCCAACAGCAGCTCCAACTCCCAAGCAATCAGATTGGCTTCCTTTTGCCCATTTCCATTTGATCGCAGATAGGATTAGCCACATTACAAATGAGATCGTGCTAGGTTAAACAACTTGAAACTTCACTTATGCGCATCTTGCTAGTCAATCTCAAAAGTTCACCAGTCTCTTCATCTAACTCGACTTCATCTTCCCTCGTTCTTTCAGCAACTACAAGAGGCATTGTGCCAGATTTAGCATATGTCTGAAGAAGCATATTGTATATCTTTGTCCTTACATAGCCAGCTTTACGGAGGATGGCAAGTAACTTCTCAGCACCCTCGACATTGCCTGTCTCCTCTAGATTGTTGTACATTTCTCTAATGAGTTTCTCATCAGGCACCCACTTCTTTACACTACCAACAGATTTCTCGAAACAATCGAGAACTTTGGCCATCTGCCTCTGTTTCAGATAACCTGAAGTCAAAAGCTCCAAAGTTGTATAACTAGGTTTAATGCCTATTTGCACTATTCTTTTGTAGAAAGCTTCAGCCTCTGAAAACATGTCCTTGTTGATATAATCAGCAAGAAGTAGATTTGGAACCCTTGTGTCCCCTGTGGGAGAGACGGATTCCCATTCAGCATACGAATTCTCCGCTTCTTCCAACACCCCTAGTTTGATCAGGGAAGATATCATGCACATGTACTGAGCGTCATTCAGCTTCTGGTACACTGACTTCATTTTCTTCCATGTTCGATTAACACCATCCTTGTCCCCTGCATTAGTAAACAGACTGAGGAGCGAGGAATATGCAGCTCGAGTTTTACAGGATGCCTTCTTCTCAATTTCCATCAAAGAAGAAGCCGCTTTCTCATTCAGCCCTTCCTTGATGTACAAGCTTGTGAGTGTGCTCTATGTGAGCCAATCAGGCTCAGTCTTTGCCTTCTTGACCTCTTAAAAAATCTTTTCAGCTGCCTCAACGTTATCCATGGACGCATATACAGAAAGCAACATGTTGCAAGTTACTAGGCCAGGTGATGTCGACTTTTTCAAGCGTCTGATTAGCTCTGGAACCTTCTCCAATTGCCCAAGCGAGATGTACATGGAAAGCATGTGGTTATAAGGAAGGGGTGAATTGAGAAAACCACATTCTGACAATTCATCCGTCAGAGCCTCCGCTTTAACATATTCATTATGTATCAAACCCTATCGGTGATTCCTAAGAGTAAAAAACGTCATAACCAATACAAAGAATTTCTGAGTGAAAGTGAAGATAAATTATACACAAGAACGCTTGTTTTGAAGTCCTTTGATGAATCGCTTTCAACATATAAAAAAATATCTAAAATGGATTTGACCTGCTTTCGGTACCCTACCGAGGACGGATCCCAATCCATACACAGGGGGTTGCCAGGGGGAGTTCCAGCGTAAAGCCTCCAAAAGATCCGGTATGCAGTAAGGTTGTACAAGTAGACTGCGTCTTCATTTTTTCAGGAAGATCAGTGAAGAACTTTTCTACACTGTTTGAGCCCCGAAGTTCGGCAATCAAGTCAAGGTGAATGGCATAGTCTCCAGGTAACCAACTTAATGTCATCTTGTATTCTCATCCACTCACAGATCTGTTCAGCAAATAAATTTTCAGGGGAAAAAAAAATTATGATAACAAAAAGGTAGCAATGCATAGTTTTACTATTGACGAGCTACACTGTATGAGAATGCTTACACTGATGCACACAAGAAGAAACCCACCTGATGTTAAGTTGTACATTTTAGATATGCACTCTTGGTACTATGCAAATTTTTTGCATAATGTAGGAAAAATCACCAAGGGTATCAAGTGACGTGCAACATAATATTTACTCTAGAACAGGACAATGAATAATTAGTTAAGTCTAAGTCATTCATGTAACCAAAAAAAAAAAAAAAAAAATAATATAAAGGACTTTTAACATGGTAGCAAAGCATGTGTGTCTAGAGAGCACAAGCTGAAATCCTATGCCAGGTGATGAGGCATTGTTTTGTCCAAGCTTCAATCCCAGGAAAGGGTGCGTATTAAAATGAAAATAATGTTTCTAAGCCAGCCTTCTACCAAAAAACTTCAAACATGCGGTTGAAAGGGGTTCTTTGACAGACCAAAAGTATCGGACCAATATTACACACAGATAGACAAGATTATGGTATAAGAAACCTACTATACTATTAGGATCATATTTCACAGGGGATTCCTTTCCGAAATCATAGATTCATAAATTCCTGACAGGATATGAAAGCAGATATTCTGTTACCTACGAAAAATCAAGAATGTGGTTCCAAAAACATTACTCAAGGAAAGCTATCTTGAATATTGCCTGGTTACTTAAGATCTCAGTTCGTTTACTATGCTTTTCATGCAGGCGGATGAACACCAATAAAAGACTCATGTTCACTTCTAGTCATGGGAGAAATGCAGGAGTAAAACCAAGTCAGGACGATAAGTTTTTCGTTCATGTTTAGAGTCCTGGTTTTCCTCCACAAGGAAACAAAACCATTTATTTTCCGTCTTAAATACAATGGAGCATCAGAATTCAAACAATATAATCAGGAAACAAAGTCTCTGTTTCTAACTTTGGTTTTCATAATTTTTAGCAGTGTAATATTTCAATCAGTCTAAGTTACATGATATACACATCACGTATATATTGCACATTCATACATTTCTATGATAAAACATGACACTTCAATGTCGAATCCAACTTCAAACCCCAATCCAAATCCAAAAGACATCTCAACCAAACCCTAACCTCTAGCGCGTGCTTATACCGCTTCAGTTTCCTCAACTCCCTCACAATCCTCCCAAGCTCGAACTTCCGAATCGTGCGACTTTCCTCCTTCCATTTCCTCAACGTCACCGCCGCGCTCCGCTTGCTGTACGTCAGCGAGAACAGCCTTCTCCCTAACGTGTCTCCGCCTTTTGACACTGATTTTGCGGCATCGGCGGCGGTGGTAGGAGGAGTGGGTTTAGGGTTTTCGGTTGAGATTGCTGTTGAGGAGAAGCGACGGATGAAGGTGGTTGATTGCCGGAGGTGGCGGCGGAACATGGCGGACGGCGGCGGGGAGTGGTGCAGTGGGGAGGTTGGAGTTTCAAGAGAGTGAGAAAAGGAGGACGATGAGTGAACTTTGATGGTGGGAGGGAGGGTTTTGAGTCCTAGTGTGTATTTCGGGTAATTCTAATCCAAAGCATACGTTTGAAAGTGGTCGAGTATAATACCGTTTGTCACATCGTGTATTTCAACAAGAAAATTTAGGTCGAAGTGTTCATTAATGATTGAATTCTTAGGAGGATATCAATTTTAGAACATTTGACTTATACATTATCATTATAAATATTATTTTTATTTTTTGATAACTTAAATGACAACATTAATGAATATTGACTTGATGTTTTGTTTTTATGTTTTTCATTTAGATTGATCAAAATAAAAATGATAAACTAAATAACAAATCAAATATTGAAAAATAGGTGTGAAACATTTGTTCGTACCATAAAAAAAATATGAAGAAAGGTTAGTTCATGAAACACATGGCAATGGTCATTTAACGATCAAATTTAAGGAAAAAAGTATGATAATATCATTTTTTTATTATGCAAATAGTAATTAACTGTAGAAGGATTTTATCATTTTGGATGCTTAATATGACAATGACAATCCAAACATATTAGGAGATTGGGTTTGGAGGGCCCGAGGCATATGAGTTAAATGCCATGAACGTTTTTCTATTGATGATCCAGTTGGTGAATGAGAAGAAGTTTCTCAAAACACTCGACATTGAAGTGCAACTTCAACAAACGATTTTCATCAAGTCGTCATTGGCTTCATCATTCTCAATTTTAGGATTTTGTTTATAGACACAGGAATTTTTAAACAGGATTGTAATGCGCTTGCAATTGAAGCTGTAGTTTATCGACTCGGAGTTCCTTTCCCATTCAGAGTAATCAAACCAAACCCGTTTAAAGCATAGATAACCCACAAACAAACTAAAACCCGGCAAGTGACAAGCACGCGCCTCACTCTCTTTCTCCTCTCTCCACTCTCCTTTCTGTTACTGGGGTTTTCTGTTACTGTCGCCAAATTCTGGCATTCCCCTCTCTCTCTTGTGATGATGACTGTGGTCCCCACTCACTCTCTCCCTCAACCCCTCTCTCTCTCTCTCTCTCTCTCTATATATATATATATATCCACACAATGCTAGCATTTCCACCATTGTTGATAATCACAAGCACAATTCACCAAAAGCCCACTCACTATGCTACTCGATTTTGAGAGCAGCATTTGATCAGCTCTTCCTCCTCCTGAAGACATGTTCTACTCGCATCAGTTGCTTGCGAGGAAAGCTCCGCTCGGACAAATATGGTGAGTCGAATTCAACAAAATCGAAACACGCAGACGACGATGTCCGTCGATTCGACTTGTGATCAACAATTATGCACCCGTTTGACTCTATATAATTCAACTTCGTGTTGATTTTCTGATTTTTGTTGTTGATGATTACACGATGTTTGAACCGTGTATTGATTTCCTCTTTTTGGCTTTTCGTGTTTTCATAGTTTGGTGGAAATGGAAATGGAGAATGGAGAATGCTAATCATGCGTTCAGATGTTTGTTGGTGATTTTTTGCTTTTTTGGAACGGATTATTAGAATGAAATATCAGTCTCATTGATCTACTTTTTTTTTTTTTACGTTGAGTTTGAACTCTGTTTCTGAAATGCAAGCACACAGTTGATCGATTTACAATCGGAGGTTGAAGGGACTTGCATATTTGCATTCGATTTGGTATACACACATGGATTTATTTATTTGTTATTTATTTTAGTTTTTTGAGTCTGAGTTGGTGTTTCGATTTGGGATTCAAACTTGCTGCGCAAGCCAAATTTCACCCCAGTGTTCTAATTATCGATGCTGATTTTTCTTTTTTAGACACAGCAAAAATTCTGGATCTGATTTGATTATTCTGATGATGCATGCGTCATTGAACCTAATACAGTATTATGGTCGCGATTGATTTGAGTCGTAGTATATTGTCAGTGGATTCAATCTGTTTCTTGGCTTTTCATGGGTTTGTTTAATTTTTTGGATCTCAAAAAAATACAATCGATGATAGCTGTCTTCGAGTATTTTAGAGAAATCCATTCGATGGAATAACGTCAACATGTTTTGGTATGTGTGGAAGGTTCGCGGCGACTACACATGGCAAGATGAATCGGAAGAAGCTTAAGCAGATCGACATCATCAAAATATGGTTCTTAATTCTATCCCACAGCTCCATCACTATTCTCCTTGGTTGTATTTTGTATTAGATGTTTTGGATTTTCATTTTAATGTTCGGCTCGTCGAGTTACCATTTCTATTACTTCTGCGCTGCAGTGAAGAGATACTGAACCCGTCTGTGCCTATGGCTCTTAGACTCTCTGGGATTCTCATGGGTATGATCTGTAGCTTTATTGATAGCACCGGCTCCAAACTCTAGTATCTGAGGGACAGATAGGGTTGCCAATTGTTGACCGTTTTGGTTGATCGTGTGTTCTTAGGTGGAGTAGTGATCGTTTACGAGCGCAAAGTTAAGCTGCTTTATGGTCAGTATCAGCAGCTTCTATCCTGCATAAGTTAAATTTGGCATTAGTTTCTTATCAGCAGGAATTTTCTGAGCAATGTGTCCGTTGTATTCCTTGATTTTTTGTCAGATGATGTATCTCGTTTGCTGGTGAGTGTAAATGACCCAGAACAATCTCTGCAGCGAAACTGGTTATTCTCCCAGTCTCATAGCTGATCTCAACTGAATGTTCATCTTAGCATTGCTGTCGAACTTTTCTTAGGTTGAACTCAATGAATCGTGGAAGGTCAAAAAGGATGAAGACCCGACTCTTTTGCCGAAGAGCAAAAGACATGCCAAGTAAGTTAATATGCACCTTCCTCTCTCTGTCACGTTGGATTCATGCGATCAGAGTACAAGTGCACCAAGTCGCTTCAGCCATTTCTATTAGTTACTCTTCGCTGTTGCGTTTATTATGGTGTGATGGTAAAAATACAAGGCACACAGAGATATGTAGTCTTTACTCGTTTCAAGGCACTCTAGATAGTAGATACACATAAGCTCATTTTGAGTGCATTTTTGTAATTGCAGGTTTGCGGATGTTACTTTGCCTGAAAACCAAGACACCAACCTTGGAGATACTGATGGCCATATGGATGTGTCAAACAACCAAACATCCATGGAGTTCCAGCGAACAGCCTATTTTACCATGGTTGATTTTTAGCATCTTGTTTGCTATCAAACTACAATTTCTCATTCATCATCTTAACGGGCATCGTTAAATTATATCAAGCCCATGTGAACCTGTCACGCACTCTTGCTATATTTGTATTGGCATGTCTTCTAGAGGTTATTTTATATTTCTTATAAAATACAGGATTACAACAATGCCAGAGCAATATACCCTTTAGTTGAAGTAGCCAAGCTGTGGTTGAATAAGTAGCTGTTCAACATTGGTTATTCTAGGAGTTCACTTCGCAAGTCCTGAATCACTCCAGTATCGGAAAATGACAAGTTTATCAAAAGAAGTTCCTGTATTAAGTTTGGATTTTGTTTCTCCACATGTTGAATGGATCCATGCCCAGTTGGGAGCTGTTTGAGCCTAAATATTGCAAGTGCACTTGTTGCCTAGTCAACATTACGAGCTAAAGTATACATCATGAGAATCTTTTTATAATTGGCTAATCCTTTTGCTGGAATGCAGAGGCTGGACAATATAGACGAGCTTGGTGAAAATTTCATGGAAGCAGACCTAACACAGCACCATCATCAAGGTCTGTATCTTTGTTCTTAAGCCTCATGACTTGAGTCTCCTGTTTTTTTTTTCCCTGATAATATCCATCTTGTTTTTTCTTAGCGGCGGCTGCTGATATTACCTTGTTCGATACATTTGATGCACATCAAACTGAAACGGGTCCTTTTGATCGCTTTGAGAGGTACCTAGGAGATATCAAGCGCTATTGTCATTTCTGTTTAAGCCAGACTTCCCATCAAAATAGTAACTAGCCATCCAAAGCTAGTTCAGCTGTCTTTTGAGTTAGTTCAACTTGTGCGTTATACTTGGCAGGTTTGATACAGAGCTAGAGGAAGAGACGCATTTTAATATCCCTCAAGACCAGACAGAAATACCAACTACTCTTATACCCTCTCCACCGTCCAAGGAATTAGGTCCAAAAGGTAGGACGTTCGACTAATTTTCAGCGCTAGAACTCCACACAACAGCTTGAACCACAATGGATGGAAACGGCATGTTGTTTATTTCTTGTAATTTTCATGCGGGATCTAGAGTTTGTCTGTGTAGAACCATGAGACATCACATTATGAGAAAAAAGAATGAGGTTACAATGCACTATCTGTATCCTAATTTACTGAGAAATCTAGACTTTCTAAATCAGGATTGTGTAATGCTAAAGTTCATATCTATTTAATAGATTATGAGGTTCATCGACAAAACCCGAGTGACAAGGAGAATTCAGGGTATGCTAAACAGGTAGTCTTCTTGATAATTTTAGTACTTTTGTCTTTTAGTCTTATAGACACTGACTCTCGAAAATGAAAGCCAAACTACATACCGACCAACTGCATATTAAATTATTCTGCAGCGTTCTGAGGGTGACGCAGCACAACAAGTTCAAAGGAGGAGGAGGAGAAGACGTGCACCTGCTTTTTTGATAGATAATGAACAGATAATTTGTGGTAACATATACCAATCATGGCTGCGAAGCTCAGCAGACCTTGTATCTAAAAAAGGAAAAGATAAAAAGGTGCGCCATTCATTCTGCATCGAGTTGCATTGAACTCTATTGAAATCTTGAAGATTATCATGATTCTAATATCGTAGCAGCTATGGGGTATTAGTCCCCTATCAAAGATGAAAATAGCTCACCTCATGGGCCTGCCACCAGTGGTTTTGTCCTGTGGACTGATCGCAAAATCAACGGGAGATATCTATTATCCTGCACCACTTCTGGAGTTGTGGATGAAAAGCAGTCAAGCTCCCCAGCATTCCCCTTCTGGTCAGACCTTAAACATGCTTCAGATGAAACTGCTTAATTGTTCTGGTTATTAAGTTCAATTTCATGGACGCAGCCAGGACTTCTGCACCTCGTGCTCCAGCAGCCTCCTCATCATCACTACCACCAGGAGTTCAGAATCAAAATCCTTCAGATTTTGTAAGTAGTCTTCGTCGTTATTGTTTTCATTTGTGGGGTAGCGAGCTCACTCAAGTGAAAAGCTCACATCTATTCATGGCTAAATGGTACAGTCTGAAGGATTATTTCCATCATAATGTATCACAGGTGTTTCCGTCTATGGAAGTGCAAAGAGCAACTGAAGATCGTACATATGTCCCCGACATTGGCCTGGTTCAGAACGGATTAGGAGCAAATGAAAACAACCAAAAGACCCCATCTAGCCTTTCCGGTGTGAGAATTTATAATTTGTGTTGATTCTTGATACTGGACATAAAGGAGTTTTGTTGAAGCTTCAAATTTCTGCTTCTTGTGGAGCTGCAGCAGCTGAAGCGAGATCGATGTCCACTCCAAGTTTAGGTTCTGGGCCAGGTCTTATCTCCGACAACACAGACGGAAGTTCAGTGAAGTAAGTAGATTTCAGCATCCTCGGAAATCATTAAGTATTTCCCAAGGAAAGAACTTTGCGTACTGATATCACTGCTAAAAAGTATGACAAAAGACAACCTCTAGTCGTGCTCTTATATGTACTTACTTGGTTCAGTAAGAAAAGGCCTCACGCTACATCTAGAAACAACGTCGGTTTTCTGGAGCCATTGGACGAGGATCGGCAATGGGGACCAGACCTAACCCTGGTTGAAGCACAGCGTGAACCAAAGTTCAAGATGGCCAAATGGTCTCACGATAAACTATTTCTGGATGAAGGTACGTCCTGCATGGGGCTTGTATTAGAATAATAAAAGCTATCAAAATGTGCTAATCCTGATATACCTGGAATCTATTGCACTTGCAGTTCCCAAAATGATTGTGTTGCTCTTGGTTAAGAGAGCATGAGTCTCAAAAAGAAAACATGATGAATTAAATTTACCACAAAAGCTTCCAGAAGATCGTGACGTCTCCTATTCTTTGTTCATACCTTAACTGCATTAAACCAGCTTGCTTCTGATAACTTCATCATCTATCAGTTTGTGAAACTCACAAGTGATTATATGTGGTGATATTCCAGAGCTTTTAGTGGAAACTGGACCAACACAAACTCAACGTCATCCTGTGGTTGATGAGGACACAGACAACAGAACAAATGTCATAAGAAGGTACCGTGTTCTATATCTGTTATTAACTTCTTTATTTTTAGATTTTTGGATTTGATGTGACTTACTACTTCACAAATGCTAGGCATCTGAAATCATATTTCGAGACACCTGGAGCGCCGCAGGCAGAGTCATTAAACCAGATCGCAGATGGGATGAACAAGCAACGAGCAGCCCAGCTCTTCTACCAGATCTGCAGTAAGCTCAATCTTAGACTTCTGCATAATTAGTTTTAAGTTTTCGAATATTTTCACCTCTACCTATTTCTTCCCTGTGGTATATGCATGATACACTACTGAGTTTATGGTAATTCTGTGACTGGACGTGGTTATGTTTCCCGCCATATAACATGTACAAATGTTCATTTGACTGCAGCTCTAGCTACGCGGGATTGTCTGGAGGTAGAGCAGCCAGTGCCTTACGGAGACATTCGCATCTCTAGAGGACCGAAACTGTGATTTGGGTACGGATTATTAGTTCATGCAGATATGAAATGCCACTGAATTTACTAATATTTTCCATGTTTAAGATATATTCTGACGACATACGAATTTCTATTAAGAAAAACAGCTAACAAAAGGGAGAACTTGTACTCTCTCACAGTAAAAGTCATGTATCATATATATATATATATATATATATATTCTTCCTATATTCTCTTGTATCAAACTTATATATGCATGTAATGTCACCAGTTTAAACTTAAACCTATGTCATCTTTCTTGTCTCGATGAGGATCCGTGGATACAACAGCCTTTGGACCTCAAGCTTGCTTGTTCGTTGATCCGAAAATTAAGATCATCAGCAATGTTGTATTTTGCTGATAAGTCAACTTTCTCGTTGATTTATCGCTTGTGCATTTACAGAAAGCTAGCTGGATGCATTCATACCAAATTTAAACCTTCAAACTTTTCAAGTGTTCAGAGAACTTCCTCGAAGTTTCTTTGACGGACCACCTGAATCAATTATCATTGATCAGGATCAATAATCATGCCGGTAATCACAATAACATTCATATAAACCCTTGGTTACAATTCCTCCATTAAGCTCTCCAAGTATCAGCAATAAGCAGATGGATAGAACCAGAAAGTGACGCATTCCAAAATCATATGATTCAAATAACTGAGTTTTACACGAGAACATCACCAAAGAATGCAGTTCCAAGCGCTTTCATATCAATCGTACGGACATAATCTCATATACAGTACCAACATAAACTTTACATTTTGCGAATGAGGTATCCAGCAATCACAATAGAAACAAACTTTTACAAATTCATGTATAGATGTTGGAAGTTTTTGCAAAACATAAAAGAAAGCTCACTGTGGCAATCGCAATGGCAAGGGGGCATAGCGCACCTGTAAGTTCGAGACCATTTGACTTCCATAAGAATGTAAGCAAGTCAACTTTGGACACCCGTGGTTGCATTTCTGCCAAACTCGCGTTGTCTGGCACGCTCCATCTTCCGCTTTCGCCACTCTTCCAAAGCTGGAGGTTAAGAGGATTCCGCCATTACAAAAGAGCATGAGTCAAAGCTCTTTGATCTTTAATTCTTTACAACCGATCAATTAGCTAAACCACCTAGAGCGGCATGGATTCCGCACTGGGTCCAGTTTAATTCCATCAGCTATGTCTTAGAGGACGGTTATCTGACCGGAGATTATACTAGTTAGCACTATCTAAGATTTAAAAAAAAAAAACTCTGAACTTACCATGATCGTTAACATGAGAGTTCGAAACACATTAAATAGTACAGTATTCTTATCAAAAGGAAAAATAGTACACTATTCTTATTGTAGCCAGAGTGGGAAAATATCAATTACCTTTCACGCTGGCAGGATCGGAAAATGACCGAACGTTGTTCAACCTTTTGGAAAGATCAAGAGCTGCAGTCTGTTTTGTGTCACTTTGTGAGTCAGACTCTGATTCCGCATTCACCTGTAGCTCAATCTCCCTTATCTACATATGACCAATACATGCAAACAGATTCAGCGTACGTAAGCAAGCCAGGGGAAGATTAGATGAGACAAATACAAACATTTCACGGCTGAAAGGGGGGGGGGGGGGGGGAAGAAAAACCCCGCAAACTGATCCTCCTGAGAATCAGACACTAATGAAGAAAAATACTTGTTCAATGGGACCACAAAGCAAAAAGGCGTACCCGTTTAATCAATTCCAAGGGCACCATAGCACGGCGAATCTCCTCTGACTCCTTGATATACCGTAGGTGGACTGCAAGAGAAGGAAACAAACATAAGCATGACTGTCGTCGGAATGATACATAATGCAGGATTTCTGAACAAAACCAATATCAAGTTATCAACACGAACAACATTGCCCAAAACAAATGATATTTCAGGGAAACTAA
Source organism: Drosera capensis (assembly GCA_001925005.1). Lineage (NCBI taxonomy): Eukaryota > Viridiplantae > Streptophyta > Magnoliopsida > Caryophyllales > Droseraceae > Drosera > Drosera capensis. Next base: position 33,308 of record LIEC01011229.1, read on the forward strand.
AATATTTCAAGGGTTCAAGTGGAAGGAATTTGATGAGTACTGTGTGGAAGAAGAAAGCCAGCCACATATATTACCTTGTTGGCACATGGTTTACTTCCTAAAAATCGTAAAGCTTGGGCTGAATAGGAAAAAGTAACGTTTGCCATCTAAGTGTTAACATGGATGCTAATAAACAAAAAAAAAATGAGCAGAAGGCTAGCAGAATTTCGACGGTGATGATTTCAGCAAGGAAAAAAGGCATAATCAAGCTAAAAGAAACAGAAGAATAGAAAGGGCAATGCCTGAATCAGGATCGTTGGAGGAATTTCTCCTCGAGGAAGGGAATAGAAGATTGTGGAGCAAGAAAATCACAACCACCACATTAAAGGAGCACACCAAGATTGTAGCGTTCTTGAAAGAATATCTCATCTTCGCCGCCTGTTGTGTTTTTATTCATCTGGGCTTCTGTTCTCCTCAAAATCATTCCATGACCAATAGGTTGCCTTATGATCCAGGTTGACAACAGTGGGCGTAGCACATCATCGAATTTTCAATAGATTGATGGGCTTCCTAAGACCTACAAAACATTAAATTCGGTAACTCAGACCTCTAGGAATTTTCGAATAGTACGCATGCCAAACATAATACTTGCCAACTTGCCATTGGCCGACTCCTAGGTAGTTTGTTCAAGCATACACCTTCCTCTAAAGACTACTGAATAATGAGTCTTCTCAAACCTAATATCCCTAGATGCAAAACCCCAAGCTAGCTCCGAGCATGCAAACAAAGTATTGATGAAGTGCCAATCTGCACGAGCCGAAGATCAAGAGTTACCACAAGAACTAATCTACCAGCTTATGGATCGATACAACACTGCAAGCGAAACTATTATCTTCACATCGCAATTTTCTACCTCATGCCAACAAAACACATATGGGGACCAACAACATAAAAATAGTTAACTAACCACCACACTGATAATTCCCTGATTCATTATGTTATTTGGATCATCTGAATAATGCATGTTCAAGATCATGACTACGAAACACATCCTTGGCAACCATTTCACAACAGAGCTCACCCAGATGACCCCAATCAACAAAACCCTAACCTGAATCGCACGATCCGACAAAATCCCAGCATCAATATATCACAACTCAAGAATACATTGCACCACAAATTACCCATCAAACAAAGGAACACGTTCTAAATCAAAATCGAATCTGTGATAGTCCTAACATCAATTTCACCTAGAAACTCACTTGGTAGGGGGTTGAACCCAAATTGACCAAATAACAATGAAACTGACTCATACCAACTATTAGTATCATCTTGCAGCACCCCTACATCATTTTCTTGGATTTCAACCCTGAAATCACCATCTCAAACTCTCTAACCATAACACCCACTTTCTACAACGTTCAAGCAAAGCTAGAGCGAAGGGGGAGGACTCTGTTACCTGAATATTTGTTTTGACGTGATGCCTTTAACCAGGAGGTTTAGAGTAGGGATTGGAAATGAGGATGCAGCAGCAGAAAGAGGAGAAAAGAAGCAATTGGTGAAGTAAGAAGGCACAAAAGAATGAATGAGCGGGGAAGGATGACCCACCGACGACTTACAGAGTATGACACCGAACTAATCTTTTATGTAATGACGACGATTATAGGATCCGTCCGAAGAGGCTTTCATCTTGTAATGTTGGAGAGTGTAGAACATTTTCTGACTGCAACGTAAAAGTATTTTTTATATATAAACAATAAATTCATAAAAAAGAAAAATTGTATTTAATCTTCTTGTACATTTTTGTTTTCCCACTTAACCCTCTATATTTTGAATTTAGACACTTGAATTTTGAACTTTCTCAAACTTTGATGGTTGTTTGCTCCGTTAACGAAATGAACCAAATGAATATATTAATCCCCTAACAACCCTCCAGCCACCATCCATTACTCTTTTGCTCAAATCTATACCTCACTTTTCTCACTTCCTGTTTTTTTTCATAATCACAGCATTCACTGAAAACAAAAGGGGAAAATCAAAGGGGAAACCAAACTCTTATGAGATTGGAGCGGATAAAGATGATAAGCGAGGTCAGTGATAAAGAAAAGATGGCTTTTTATGCATAAAAAACATGTTTGAGTTATGGATTCGTAGATGTAAGATCCATAAAAGGATGATCTACGTTGACGTGTTTACCATTGGTTTTTGTTATCAAATCTCAATTTCTACTGAAAATGATATTGAACTTTCAGTTTTTTAGGGTTGATGTTCTTTGTCAAACTTGTGTGTCGTGATTGAGCTTTATTTTGGGGACAAATTCACATGGTTATTGACTGTTGAATACGTTGGAGGTTGGGATGAAGAAACTCCTCCTGTGGATCATGACTGTTTGTCTATGCTGGATATTTAGGATGATAATAATTTTATACTAGTAAAACTGATGATAATATTGCTGTTATGGCAAAGTATTGGTGTAGGTTTCTGGGCAATGAGATATGGCCATCAAACTCAGATGAGGAATTATTTAGTTGTTTATCTCATTTGAGACTTGATCAGGTATTTATGGTCTATGCAGAAGTCATTGGTTCACCATTAATGGTGTTGAGTCCCAAGGAAAAAATTTCTTAATAGGCAAGTTGATTTTGTCTATTATACGTGCTAAGAAATTATTATTTCTAGAAGATGCAAGGAATGATCCAAGTGATGTAGGTGTTGGAGGAGTAGGTAATGTGACAAATGAAACTGTAGGTGATGATACATATGTCAATGTAGGTGATGGGATAAATGAAGATATGGGTGATGATGGATAGGATATACATGATAAACTTCTTGGGTTGATGATTATCCAAGTGATGAGGATTGAGATGTTACTGATTCTAGGCTAGTAGATGGTGAGCTAAATGGTGAAACTTACAAAATGGAAGATGTTACTGAATATGATGATGCACAAAACAGAAATGCTCACGATAAAGGCAAGGGGTGGTTAGAAGTTGATGGTACACAAGAATCAAACTGATTTTCTTATCTAGAAAGTGATTCAAGTATAGGATCTGTTAAGGGCTCAAATGATGAAAAAGGTAGGAAGTATAGAATGAAGTGGTTTAATGATAGGGAAATGAAAAATCCAAAGATGGAGATGGGTCTTATGTTCAAATCATGGATCGAGTTTAGATTGGCTTTGGTGAATTGGAACCTAATTGGTGGATATGACATTCATTACTTGAAAAATAAGGTCAAGAAGATAACAGCAATTTATGCCAATATATATCTTGATAAGCTGAAATCCAAAAAAAGGAAGAAAGGCAATGAAAGCACAATCACAACCTGAACAGACTCAAGATAGTCAGGCTTATTACAATTGGGGAATTCATGCATCATCAACAAATGGAGTTGGATTTCAAATCAAATCCTTTGTGAATAATCATACTTATAGGAGAACATACAAGAACCACCGTGTAGACTCAAGATTTATTGGCAAGACATATCTTGATAGGATTAGAGATATCCTACTTGGGAGGTCAGTGTAATCCAGAGGACATTTAGGAAGGAGAAAATAAAAGAAGTGAGCAAATAGATCATTTACAGAGTTAAGAAGAAGGCCACTGAGGCAATCATGAGTGAAGTTCAACAACAATACAAGAAACTCAGGGATTATACAATAACAGTGCTAGATACAAATCCGGATTCAACTATCAAAATTGCAACTGAGAAAACTGGAGTAGTTGATGAGTACAGGTTTAGGAGAATCTACATTTGCCTCAATGCACTGTAGTGTGGATTTCTTATTTCTTGCAAGCTAATTATTGGGCTTGATGGATGTCATCTGATGACTGCCTTTGGGGGTTTAATGATCAGTGTTGTAGGAAGGGATGACAATGACAACATGTACCTTATAGCATATGCAGTGGTTGAATAAGAGAATAGAGATTCATGGAACTCATTTTTTGAGATTTTAATGGCTGATATAGGAAGTGTTGAGGGAAAAGGATAGGTCTTTATTTTAGATAGACAAAAAGACTTGTTGTAGGTATTCAATGAAAGGTACCCAGGTGCTAAACATAGATTTTGTCTAAGGCTCTTTTCAGGACAGGTTTTGGAGGGCTGCATCCACTACGAATTTTTGGGAGCGACAATGCTTGATGAAGGAGATAGACAAGGTGAGTCCAAAACAGCAAGCGAAAGACAATGCCTTTGATTGGCTCAATAAAATTCCCGTCAATCAATAGACAATGTCTCATTTCTCATCTTAAGCTATTTGGGTTGTAGTTGTGAATAATTTGAGTGAATCAAAGATGCAAGAGAAAAGCCCACAGTCAACATGTATGAGGCCATCAAGAGGAAGTTCATGGAAAGTATACAAGTTAAATGCAGTAAATGAGAAATATGAAAGTGTATGCCAAGGATTGTTTTCCACTTGTTAGTTTCCGGTCACAGAAAATACTCAAGACGGGAGGTGAATTGAGTATTTATGCTTTTTCAAATTCTTGCAAAGTGATGTAGTAAAACTGATATTATATTAAGAGTCGGTTCTTTATGTAGAGACAATTCTTTGTTTATAGATGGTTCTTATATTTTCCAGATTCAGTTTTTCATATAATTTTGAACGTGATCACTCAGATAACAAATAATACATAAATAATAAATTACAAGTAACACCAGATTTATAGTGGTTCATCCCCAACTTGGTCAGAAAGTTGCATCCACTCTTCACACACAACAATCGCACTATGTAAAAATTACTTTGCAAGTACATCCTTGCTCACTTGCTCACAAATCACACACTTCAAGACTTCACATGTAGTTTCTAACTCTAAGACACTCACAAATCCGTTTTTCCTATGTCTATCCCTAGATTAGGAAAAACTCAATTATAGACACACCCTAGTGACTGTACGACCTATGCAAACCTAGGTTCAAGGTTCCCACGCAACACAACACTCCACGAGTGTGGTTGGATAAACAACTTAATAACAAATTGACTCAACAAAACATGCAGCTTAATATCTTGTTCAATCAGGGAAAGCATGAGCATTAAATGTTCGAATATATCTTAGATCATCATATAAAACATGAAATCCAAACCTTTCGAATCATCAAATATATGTTCTAAACTTTTCACCTTAAAAACACTTGAAACCTTTTTTCTGTAAAGCTCTTTGCAAGTTGCACAGTAAAAAATATTTTCTCTCTTTTCTTAAATAACAGGCATTGAAGAACTGAGAGTGGGAGGTGGAAGAAAGTGGGAAAAACAGAAAATAATCTGTATAAAATCTTTTTTCATATTCTTCTAAGATTTAGAGATATTTTCTAACCACCAAACGGCTAGTCAATTCATATCTTCATTTAAAACGTTTTGTGTTTAAAAGATATTTTTTCTTTAACAGAAAATCATCAAAGTATATGATAAATATCTTTTTTAAAACGTGATCCAAAAAACGAGGGATTTATAACAGAATCGGTTACTGACACAAGAGACGGTTCTTCGTAAGGATTGACTCTTGTAAAAATATTTTTTCCTTTGGAAATTCAATAGATCCTAATTGCTCATTATTTCGACTGACTAGACAAGCATATCATATATGCGGACACTTTACCAGATACTATACAAGTGATCTCCATTTTGCATCATGTAGCTCTTGTATTTGGAGCTTGAGTTGCTTCTCGATCACTTGAGGTTTTTACTCGATCCATGGTTTCCATTTCATCCATCAAGACTATGATCCAAGAGTCTTTGATCATCTCCTTTGCAGAACCAAATGATCATCAAGTCCATCATTTGCTTGATCCAAGATTCCATGAGATCCATCAAGTTTCAAACCTAAAATTCTGCGCCTACACACATTAAAACTCAAAACAACACAGTGCATTACTGTTTGTTATCATCAAAACACATGAGATTCAATAATTTTCCCCTTTTTGATGATGACAAACCGCCGATAGTCATAAACGAAAATATTCAAATAGTTTCAAAGAACATAGCAACTCATACCTTTAAGGATTGGTTCTTCTGAAGAGTCGGTTCAAAGACATATCTGAAGGTCTTCAACTTTTCCTTAGCATCTCTTGATCTTCATTATAAAACATGTTCTAGATGTTAGGATACATGATCAGAGAAAAAAGAATATTCATAACCGTTCATGATCATATCAGAAAACTTGAGCCTTCATGTTCATATATTTTCATTTTTTACCTTTCACATCACCTATTTTCATAAAGGTTTCAACATTTTCAAAAATTAGATGATTAGAACGATCTATTATTAGACACAAAACAGTGAGGTACTAATCACAAGGTAAGGATCAGAAAAATTAAAAATATCAAGAAATAGGAAAACTCAAACTATAATCAAGTTCATATAAACAACTCAAAAGAATAAATCTTCAAAACATTAAACAAGTAGAATGCATCATAAAGCAACTTTAGTGACCATCATCTCTTCCCGTTTTGACATCAGCAAAAAGGTTAGCTCCCATAACCAAGTAAAATGAGTTGTACTCGGTCATCTATTCAAGTGACATATATACCATGAAAAATATGTTAGAATAACACAGAGAGTCATAAAATCAGAAATCCAATATTCAAACATATCATAGACCATGCAAGTTGAAATGCATCCATATTTTATGCTGTATTGGCTCATTTGTTTAAAAGCTTCTTTGTTGTAAAGTGTTAGTATGAATCACAGGTACAATTATAGATAAACTACAGAGTGACATTATTTGATAAATTCTTATGTCATTACATATCTGATAGGTAATACATTTAACTGCTTTGGCAAATGAATGAATGGCTAAAAAAAAGTTTGCTTTTTGATGTTTTTCGATAAGCAAATATTGTTGGATGAGCTTACACTATGGGTTTATGTGTGGATTGAGCCTGAGATAACTCAGTTTTGTCTACACAGTTGGTTTATAGATAGCAACTCTATTGCGCGCGCGCACGCACACACCAAAAAAAAAAAAAGACCCAAGCAACGTGTGACTTGCAAGCTAATAACTACTAAAGGAGAAAGCTTCAGCTACTTCAGCTGCTTCAACTGTTTCAACAACTTGAACAATTCAAAAAATCGCCATGAGACATAAAATTGCATTGACACATCCAAACATTTTGCACACCCCCTATCATAGACCAAATTGACCTTATACCCAACTGGCCCACATTCGCCCTCGCCCCGAGCTTAACCAAGACCTAGCCCTATTACCTTCCATCTTTTATAATATAATAACGGTGGATCAAATCAGGATTTACAATGTAGTTAGGAATTAAATTTAGTTCAAATTATGTATTCTAATAAAGAAAGAAAAGGAAATAAAAGTATCCATGTAATCCCATTAAATGGATTGACTTAATAATAAGTCGTTCCCATCCTAAGCGTGTGGTCATGAGGTTCAACACTTGAGGATATCAGAAAATAATATCTCTATATAAATATAGGGATATAACTACGTAAAACATACTGCACTTGTCAAGATTATGTGGATGCGTTCCTTTTCTTTTCTTTATATAATTTCAAGGTAAAAAAACGGGCATCAAATTTATTATTGTGATCATTAATTAACGTGTAATGAATTAACTAAATATTTAAGCAATATTAATGTTGTTTGGACTATCTTATTGAAGGAATCTATATATCAATAGCAATAACTATTATCACGCAGATGTGGATAGAATTTGGATATTGTGGGATACAATAGAGATGGAAGTGCAATAACTGGATGCGGATGATCAAGTTATGGACATAAGAGCCAAGAATAAGCAAGGGAGCTTTGAATCTTTGGCCTCTGTTGTGTTGCTTGCAATAGTACTGTGCAAAGGGAGAAATTATAGTAGAACTTGGTCAGTTTTGGACACAAGGTGCAGGAACCCTGGTTGATCATAGGGGATTTTAATGCCTTTATATACCCTCAGGAAAAGAGGGGTTATGTAGGTGTTAATGTTCATCCCTCTGTAGACATGAAGAGTTGTATAGATCAATTGGCATTGTCTGATCTTTCAGCAAAGGGACAAGTATTTACATGGTATAACAAGCAAGGAATGGACTCATGGATACAATGCAAGCTTGATAGGGCTATGGCAAATGGGGAATGGTTTCAAAGATACTCAATAACAGAAGTGAAGTGTTTGCCTGTAGGGGTCTCAGACCATAATCCAGGGGTAGTATCAATAATGGCCCATTAGACACAGACCAAGGGCTCATTCAGATTTACAAGCATGTGGACTATGCATCCTAGTTTTGAAGGGATGGTGGAAAAATATGGCAAGAGGGCTATGAGGGATGTGCTATTTTTCAGCTTACCAAGAAATTACAGAAACTCAAAGGTGAGCTGAAGAAGCTGCATCATAATCACCATGGGGATATTCATGCTAAACCGACTGAAGAAAGGAAGTACTTAGATGAGATTCAACAACAAATGCAGGAGGCAATGACCTTTAATCTGATTGAGATGGAAAAGCGCCAAAGTGCACTTCTCCAAGAACTTATTAAGATGAAAGTCATGCATTTGATACAAAAAAGCAAAATAACTTGGATCAAAGAGGTTGATATCAACTCCAAGTACTTTCACGCAGTCTGTGAAGCAAAAAAAGCCAGATTAGTTATAACAAGTATGCAAGATAAGAATGGGAACAAGCTCATAATTGATCAGGTGATAGACAATGAAATACAAAAGTTCTTTTGAGAGCCTTGTAGGAAGAAGAAAGTGAGAAGAATTAATCGAGAAGCGATTCAATAGGGGGGGTGTCTATCTGAGGAGCAAGGAATGTTGCTTGAGTTGCCAATTAGCTCACATGAGATAAAAGCTGCCTATGGTCCATACTAATAGAAAAAACCCCTGGTCCAGACGGATATAATTCCTTTTTTTTTTTTTTTTTGGAAAACATGGCACATTACTGGTCAAGACCTAGTTACAGAAGTTCGAGAGTGCTTGGACAGAGGTAAAATTCTTACTTCTGCTAATTTCACTATATTGCATCTTATAGCTAAAAAAAGTAATGTCTCTGGACCTGCTGACTTTAGACCCATTGTATGCTGTAATGTAGTATATAAAGTAATGTCTAATGTGCTTGTTAATAGATTGCAAGTTGTGATGCAATCTATCATTGATAAGGCCCAGTCTTATCAGGTTGAAGTATTATTGAGAATGTGTTATTGTACCATGAATTGGTTAAGGCCTATGAAAGAAAACAAGTAAGCTCTCGTTATATGATTAAAATAGACTTACAAAAAGTCTATGATAGTCTTGAGTGGATTTTTTTATAGCAGCTCCTTGAAGCTCTTAATTTCCATGCGAAGTTCAAGAGAAATATCATTATGTGCCTTTGCTCCCCCTCTTATTCCTTGTGCATGAATGGATCTTTGTATGGTTACTTTAAGGGACAAAGAGGGATCAGGCAAGGGGATCCCATGTCACCCTACATCTTTGTAATAGCCATAGAATATCTTAGTAGAAGCTTTAAGATGATGACTAGAGAAGAGGGACTTAGTTTCCATCCCAAATGTAAGAAGTTGAATATAACTCACCTATGTTTAGCTGACGATCTCATGATGTTTTCCAAAACTATGGTTGCTTCAGTTTCAACTATTACCCGATACTTGCAAGAGTTTGAAGATGCGAGTGGACTCAAAGCTAACCCACTTAAAAGCCATATATACACAACTGGGACCACGTCTGAGCAAGCTGCCAGTGTTGCAGAAGTTATGGGATGCCCCAAAGATACCTTACCTGATAAGTACCTTGGTGTCCCACTATCAGGTTCAAGAACTACAAATGAACAGTTCACCCCTTGGTGAACAAAATTATGGCTCGAATATCCTGTTGGAGTTCAAAGAAATTAACTTACACAGGGATGAGGCAGCTTATAATTGATAACTTGCAGAGTATTGCCATCTATTGGGCTCGTGTTCATTATCCCTCAAGGAGTGATAGAGGATATAGAAGCTGCATGAAGGTCGTTCTTGTGGACAGGTGAGGCTGGTTTACAGAAGGCTCCGATGGCTTGGCAGTATGTATGTAAACCTAAGCAGCAAGGAGGATTGAGGATCAGGAATCTCGCAGTGTGGAACATGGCAATCTTAGGGAAGCATATATGGAGTTTAGCCATGAACAAGGATACCTTATGGATTAAATAGGTCCATACATATTACATTAGAGGCAAGAGCATATGGGACACTCAGGCCTCTTTTAGCAATTCATGGATATGAAAAAAGTTGTTGAAGGTGAGAGACAAGCTAAAAGAGATGATGCAGGGGAGCTTACAGTACTCAGTCCAACAAGCTTACTGTGCTTTAAGTCCTTTGACAGCAAAGGTTAGATGGTATAGACTGATCTGGAGCAAGGATATACAACCAAGACATGGTTTTATTGCTTGGTAAGCAGTCCATGACAGGCTTTTGACTCGAAACAAGTTATACAGCTGGGGAGTGATAGATGATGATGAATGTCCTTTATGTTGGAATCATGTAGAGAATCGTGTGATTATGCAAGTGAAGTGTAGAAACTGATGTTGAGGGAAGCTAAGATCAAGAAGGCATGGAGGACATGGGATGAGATGTTACAGTGGTTGTGCACACTAACCAAAAGCAGAAGCTCTCGACCAGACGAAGGAAAGCAGCAATGGAAGGCTAATATATGAATTATGGATTGCCAGGAATGCTTTGATCTTCAAAGGAGAAAGAAGGAAGGTGGAAGCCATCGTGAACAAGGCATGGAATGAAGTAAAGTATAGGCTTGACTAATTTAATATTGTTGCATTGTTAATTCTGGTCTGATTGTATGGAGCTTATAACTTTCGATGCATAGAAATATGAACGACTTAGTGTTAATCATGGAAGTTATAACCTCTTGTTTCCTACACCGAAACTAGAGTCCAGGTAGGCTTAGGGGCTGCAATGTAAGTGATCTGGCACAAGTCTTGGTTATGTACAGAGAGCATCGCAAGGAGCATCAAATTGGAGTTTTTTTTTTTTTTTTTTTTTGTAAATTTTCTCCTATTGGTTAATACAATATTTTACCCTTTTCAAATAATAATAATAAATATATATTATTAATTCAGAGTCCGATATCATGTTATAGAAGGCATTTAATGATCAACAAAAAAATAGATAAAATATTTTATATATCTTCTCTTTCAATTTTTAGATATTATTAAAGCCTTTATTTATTCCATGAATTCTAACAATAAGAAAAAAAAAACAAGAATTTGTATATCACTCATTATAATAGTTGGATTTGAGTGATACGATGATTCATTGAGTGGAACGGCTAAATTCAAGAATGAACAAAACCGACGTAAAATTAAAGATACGAGCTGTTCCTTTATTTATTTTAAGGATCTCATGAGATGCCATTTTAGAATATCATGCATTATATCAAGCATTATAAGGTTCATGCTAAAAGGCATTCTCCCTTAATATTTTGTGTGTATGGTAAACGAACCATATTAAATACAACCCAAAAAAGGAATGCTATTGATACATTTGATCCAATTGTGATTTTGAGTGAAATATATGTTATTTATAAGTTACAATAATCTAACAATTTTTTTATATTAACAATGTCCCGTGCAACGCATGGGCTTGTAAACATTAGTCTATATATCTGTATATCTAGCTATCTATCTATATATATTATAAATTCAAAAAATGATACCATAGTATGTGATTAATGAGTTCAATGGTTATTTCATCCCCTATATATTTAATGATCATCAATAATTACGAAAAAAAAAAAGTAAAACCTTTTCATATTATCTATGTTGTACTTCATAGATGTTATGAAACCCTTTATATATGTCAAGACAACAAAAAATGTGTATAAATGTGTTGAATCAGATCCTAAAAAATTGATGATAAACAAAATGAAAAGGGTCAAATGTCAGCAGAATGTAGCCATGCTGAGTCCCATTTCTAAGAGTCAAATAAAGCAACAAGGTGAAGATAAGACTCCAAAGATCAGTAGACCCGATAAACAAAGATAAGTGTTTTGTTAAAGGAAGCTGAAGTAGTAAAGCGAAGTACAAGACAAAGGTGAATACGTCACGTGACAATTTTCACAGGTCGTTTTCAGGAGCGTTTAAAGTTGACAATGGACTCTTCCCGATCAAGATTGACAATTGAGATTATTTAAAAGGACAAAAGATATAGCGATTAGTAGAAAGGGTGTTGTTTATAAATTGATGAAGTGCAGCAAGGTTGCAGCTAGTTCTGAATTCTAAAAAAGAGCAAGTCTTGACTACGTTGGAAGAAATATTTCTAGTTGAACAAGTGTTGTGTCCAAAGTAAACACAGAGGCTCAGTCTACTCGAAGAAAGGAGAAAGTCTAAAGGCAAACTGATAGGTGGAAGTCAAAAGAGCTTTAGTAAGCAGCCCAAGAGAGATGTTTAGTAGAAGACTGCACCGTTTGTGTGCACTCTATAAGCTGGTTAAGGGTCAACCAAAAATCCAACATATAATGACATACCTCTTAGTTGTTCACACTCATCTCTAAGATAAGAAAGGCCGTATGTTTTAGAGTTTTATTTGATCTCTATCGTGAAAACTACTATAAACCTGGTGTCTTTATTTTTCTTTCATATTTATTATTCTCATGACATAGAAACTTGAGAACGATTGTTTTAAGAAGGCAGTGAAGAAGTAACCATTGTACCATGAAACTCAAAATCCAGCAAACAGTAAAGCTGAGCTGAACAATCAGTAGAGTTACTCATTTGACTCTATTGGTACATCGTTTCACTCAAAATAAATCTATTCAAACCCTCCTTCCCTCCCTTAAGGTTTATTTTCTTCTTTTAGGCCCAATAATTGGTGTCAGAATCTGTCTCTTTATGCTTTACAGATTTGAAGAGAAAAAGGTCACTCTTTTGCTTGATTGCTTCTCGCGAAGAAGTTAGTAACTAGTTTGTGAGAATGTCTCAGCTTGCCACGCATGTCAACCCTCTCTTATGTACTTCTGATAAATTTAGTCATCGGAAAAAGAGGATAAGAATGTACATGGGTGCTATTGATAGAAGAATCTGCAGAAACATTATCCTGGGACCCTTCATTCTCATGGCAGCAGATCCAAGTCATGATAAAAAGCTCGTATCAAAGGATGAGAAAGAATACATTGAAAAAGATTGGGAATTTATCTTCTTCGACTACAAGAAAATGAACATACTCTATCAATCTCTTGAGCCAAAATTGTTTGAGACATTCATACACAGTAAAAGAGTACAAGAAGTGTAGAATGCTCTAATTGTCAGGATGGAGGGAACCTCTGAAATAAGAGAAAATAGAGAGAATATGCTGATTCAAAATATGAAAAAATCCAGATAAGAGAAGGCAAAAATCTCACAGATTTCTATGAGCACTTCAATGCACTGATCAACGAACTCAATGACCTGGATCATCCAATTGAACAGAAGATTCTTAATTTGAAATTCATGAGGTATCTTATCTCTAAATGGGATGCTAAAACAATAATAATCAGAGTCAAGAAATCTGAGTATCCCCACTTTACCAACACTTTTCGGAGTCTTATATACCTATCAGTTGGAAATCTTTCAAAGAAAAGAAGAAGCAGTTTATTATTATTATCAATATTATTAATCAGTTTTGTAAATAGAAATTATAATTATAATTTTGTTTAAATTTAGATTATCATTATTAGTCTCGACTTGAAAAGGTTACTTAAGTTAAAGAAAGCTACAAACATGAACTCAATTTTAAGTTTTGAAAAATATAATTTCACAACTTTAATTTTTCATATTCAGAATTATTATTGTTTAATAGATATCATCTAGTAATTGATAAATAAATATTAAATTTATTTTAATGTTACATAAAATAAAAAATAACAACATTTAAAGTTTATATTAAACAAAAGTAGAAAAGGGTGAAGGATAGGTTTGAAAATAAAACAAAAGGGAGGGGGAAATTATCATCAAAACAATCATATTAGGATAATGTGATACAAAAATAATACTATGATACGAACAATCTATATAAATATGAAAAGATGTAATCACACTTTTTTTTAGTTGGTATATTGAACCTAATGGGTCTACACTAACATGGGTCTTGATTCTTAATTTAATCAAATGTATAAAGAATGATGAAAAATAAATGTGTAAAAGATAAATATCTCACCATAATTAAAGTGCCATAAAAAATCTCACATTGATAATTAAATGTCTATTGTTTATATGACCAATTTTTCATTATAACTCCATATAAAGCATGCGCATGTGGATGCTATAGTTTAATATTAGATTTCTTTTTAGTAAAAAATAAAATAAAACAATATTAAGCATCCAAATAACTATATTTTAAATGTGCTAAGCATCTCAATCCCTTAATTGTATATAATTTCAGTACAAGGTGTTGATTTTGGTAGGTATTTGGTTATTTGGATCAAAAATAGTGGTGTTGAATTTATTACATACTAGACTCAATTCATGACAAATTTGTTTGTGATTGATCCAAATATCTAGTAACAAATGTTGAATATTAAGGGCTTAATAATTAATGAAGTATATTATGGGTCAAATCATAAGTTAAAAATGTAAAATCAAACTGAAGTATAAAATAGGATCTTTTTCGAGTCTCTCCTTGATTCGCTCCAAGAGGATACTTTGTGGTTTTGACAATGCTATCAACATCGTTTTACGACTTAATGCATCTGTCATCAAGTTTTCTTTCCTTGATTTGTAGGTAAACTAAAGTCGGAATCCGATAAAAAAACTTGTCACATTACTTGCTTGGGAGTCAATTTTTTTTAGGTTTGGAAGGAACTTGTGACAACATTGTCCGTTATCATCACGAACATAAATTTCAACAACAAATGCCTCAAGTGAGGAGACAATTGACCATCATCGTCATCTCTTTTTCATGAATCGAGTAGCGTCTCTCCGTGTCATTGAGCTTGCGGCTCTCAAAGGTAATAGGATGAGCTTCTTGCATAAGAACTCCTCCGATAGCAAAATCCAAGGAATCAGTGTAAACTTCAAATGGTTTGGAGTGGTCAACAAAACTAAGAACGAGTTCCAAAATTACTACCTTCTTGAACTCTTCAAATGACTTTTGACATGATTCTGTCCATGCTCATGTCATGTTCTTCTTCAAGAGGTCCGTCAAGGGAGATATAATGGTCGAGTATTTTTTTATGAACCGCCGATAGTAGTTGGCTAGTCCAAGGAATGAACAAAGTTCCAGGATTTAGATTGGTGGTTTCCACTCTTTGATTGCCCGGATCTTTCCGCTTTTTATTAATAGCTTGTCATCTTTGATTCTATATCCAAGGAAATCAAATTTTTGAAGAGCAAATGAGCATTTTTCCTTCTTCACGTAGAGTAGGTTTCTCGCCAAGATTTTGAACACAATCCGTAAGAGTTAGGCATATCCCTCCAAATACACTACCATAAACTTGTCGAGATAGGAATGGAAAAAAATATTGTTCATCAAAAGGTAAAATGTAACCGGTATATTTGTGAGACCAAAAGACATGACGAGAAACTCGAACGAACCATACCTAATAACATATGTGCTTTTGACCTCATCCTCTTCGACAATCCTTACTTGATAATACCTCGAATAAAGATCCAATTGGTGAAATATCTTGCCCGTCCAAGTTGATCAAACAAGTCGGCAATCAAGGGAATATGGTACTTGTTCCTGACGATTACCTTGTTCAAAACTCGGTAGTCAATACACAACCAAAACGAACCATCCTTCTTCCTTTTAGAACAATATGAGAACTCCATAAGACGCTTTTGATGGTTGGATGAAGCCGACATCCAACAACTTCTTCAATTGCTTTCAAAGTTCTTCCAACTCTGTAGGGACCATGCGGTACGACACCTTAGCAGGTGACCTCATTCCCGGCTCCAACTCGATCTTGTGATTTACCTCCCTCATAGATGGGAGTTTTTTCAGGAGTTTCTTCGGTATCACATAAGAAAACTCCTTGAAAACCTTCTTGATTTCCATTGGTACCGTCTCCTTTGAATAGGAGTCATTATCCAACTTCAATGTCGTAAGGTAGGTTGGTTCCCTATTTTTTTTACGTCTTTGGAAATTTGCATAGCCGAGAGCACCTTCCCTTGTGTCATATCTTCCCGTCGAATCATCTGGACCATGCAAACATCATCCTTCTTTACTATGCACATGACACTAGCAAAGAGGATCGAGAACCGTCTTTATCTTGTCAAGAAAGTCTAACCTAAGCACAAATGGATAGTCATCCACTGAAACAATCGAAAAATCAATCGTTCCCTTTCATTCTCCAATGCGAAGTCGCACACCATATGCAACGCCATAGATGGGTTTGGCCTTCGAATTTATCGTCTTGAGCATCCCCTTCTCATCGGCAGGAAGTCCAAGTTTTTTCTCCTCCTCCAATGAGACGAAATTATGTGTCGTTCCGGTGTCAACCAAGACACGAGTTATGTATAGTCCAACCCTTGAATGAAGACTTTCTCTATTATCTTCACCGTGTTGAGCATGCTCAAAAAGCTCATTTCTTGCACGGCTTCCTCCTACACCCGAGAAACTATTGCAGAGAGAACCTTCTTCTTTAGACAATCTCGAACAAAGTGAGGACCGTCACACAAGTAGCACTTCACCTCCGTCTTGGACTTCCCCGCGTTCTTGGAGTTACTCTTGTTCCATCCTCCTTTGTCTCCTTTGCTCGGACTTCCCTTACTTGAAAAGTTCGAAGTGGTTGCTTTGTTTTCTTCTCTCTTCTCTCCTCCATCTTTCTCAAAGTAACCCTTCAAACCTTTTGATTTTTAAGAGTCACTCTTCTTAAACTCAATGAATGATTCCACCATCACTATGATGGTAGAAAGAGATTGCACTCCACACCTTTGCAACTCTTGTTGCGATCACGGTTGAATTTCATCCATGAAGTAGATGAGCTTGTCTTTTTCTAACATGTCTGAGATTTGGAAGAACAACTCTGTAAAACTTTTCACATAATCCCGAATGATACCCAGTTACCTTAACTTCCGAAGTTATCTCTTGGCTTGATATTGGGCATTCTTCGGATAAAAGTGACTTCAAATTCCTTCTTGAAATCTTCCCAAGTGTCAAGAGAGAAGACACCCGCTTGGATATCGTTATAACGACGACGTCACCACATACACGCCGTATCGGAGAGAAAGAATGATACCGTCTTGATCTTCATCTCTTCATTCTTTATGTCTAAGTGATCAAAATATTGATCCATGTTGAAAAAACAGTGTCAAACTCCTTTGCATCTCATTTTTCGGAGAAAACCCTTGATTTAGGGGCATCAATACGTGGCCCCTTTCCAAAATTACTTGCGCCTTCATTTGCTATAGTTGTCTTGCCTAGCGAAACATCCTCTCTCATGACCTTCAACTACTTTTGAAGAGAAGTTACTATCGTGCGAACATCGTCAACTTATATTTGGAACTCCTTACGAAGTTTGCCCATGAATAAGTTGAAGATATCTTACAACTCACCTTTTAATGCATCCTCCCGAACATCAATAGTCTCATTGCTTGGTATATCATCATCCAACCTCACCACCAACTTTTCCATGATTTTCTCCATCCTTTCGAGACGTGACTCGAAAGACATTAAAAGATCCTTCGATTTTGTCCTCCCTTTGCGCATGATGATGTTCGCGGTGTTCACCTCCTCAACAAACTCGATCATGTTGTTTTGATCTGTCATTTTTTTCTTACTTGAACCTCGTTCTGATACCAACTGTCATAGGATTAGATTCTTACAACCCGTGTGACACTCAAACTACTCACACCTTCGTTCGAGCTCAGCCTAACTTCAATGTCACAAAACAAAAGTAAGAACACCGAAAGAGAATAGAAACTCGAAAATAAAAAAGATATGTGAATCTCAAGAGAAAGATTATTTTGTATTGAAATTGGTTGGTTCGACAAATTAGTCAAAACCCCTTTATATATAAGTTTCCCTACACAATCAACGGTGAAGATCAAAACCCTTCAGTTGCTACTTTCATCCCTGAGTTACCCAGCAGTTGCTAAAACCCTTCAACTACTGTTCTTTTGACCCCTTCAGCATCATAGATTCTTCTCCCATCTGCTGTGGTAAGGCTTGAAATTCGAACTGAATAAAAATATTTCGAATTCCTGTTCATCTTCTTTATCCAATTCTCCATGGCTTTCTGTCCCAGTGTACTATCCTGCTCACCCAATTTCTGCTTATACTTTTGCATTTTATCAGCAGCAGCAGCCTTATTCCTTTCTGAAAAACATCTCTCTGAGTTTCAATAAGGCTTCTTCCAACTCCTTTCTACAGGCTTCTACTCGATCTTCAAGCTTCGAATAGCCCTTCCTATGCAATTCACTCAAAGGCTTCTTAGTTGCTCTCAACTTCAGCATAAGCCTGAACATAGCTGTACCATTCACATTCTGACACCATACCTTCTTGTTAATAGTGTCAAAATCAGGATCTTCAGCTCATATATTCAAAAATCTGAAGTTATATCGATAAGCAGGCCTGTGAAATAATTGGATGACCCCAGGACAATGGTCTGAGATATCAGACTCCAAGAAACATACCTCACCATTCGTATACCTATCAAACCATTGCTGATTTGCCAAGGCTCTGTCCAACTTAATTCTCATCCAAGAGTTCAAGCCTTGATTGTTATACCAGGTCAGAAAACAGCCACTACTCTTCAGATTTTCAAGTTCACATGTCGGCAAGCACCTCAACATGTTAATACAAGGCTCAATATTCACATTCTCATGTCCCTCTTTCTCATCGGATTTAATATAAGCATTGAAGTCTCCAATTACAAGCCATGGCAAGGTACATTGCTGCTTAGAGTCCTCCAAATTCCTCCATGAATCCATTCTCTGCTGCTTCATATTCCATGCATAAACAAAAGACACCACAGCATTGAACTCACCCTGCTTTTCCTTTATACTGCATTGCATCACTTGGTCTGAACCAGATAAAAACTTAACATCATACAGACTCTGATCCCATCCTACCCAAATACGTCCATTTATTACATAATAATAGTTATTCAGACATTCCCATGTACTAAAACAAGCAGAACTAACTCTACGAAAATGCTTATATTTTACCCTAGTTTCCAGAACACCCATCACCTTTATTCTATTCCTTTTAATAAAATGCCTCAAAGCATTTTGCTTTTCTGCCTTATTTAACCCTCTCACATTCTAAAACCCAATCTTCAAGTAATATCACCCTCTTAGAGGGCGAGTCTATATTTCCCATCTTCGTGCCTTTTCCTGCTGTAGGCATTAGCTCAGACTTCTGTAACACTGCAAATCTGCTTGGCGTCAGGACAACATCTTGCACTGGATTAGCCTTAATTACTGACATAGTCTGAACAACCTTCCATGGTTCCTCCATTTCATTCTGAGCTTGCTGCTTCCCTTCATTCATTATATCTGATACCGCAGGTGGTTCCATAACAGCAGGGATCTTAGGCCTCCAGACTGTAGTAGTTTTAGGTTTTGACCAGCACTCCGAGGTATGATGCCCCCATTTATGACAGTTTAGGCATTTTTGAGGCACCCATTCATACACCACAGGCAGTTCAACCTTGACTCCTTCAGGGCTACAGAATCAAATCTTCTCAACCAGATCCAAACGAGCATTAACATCAACTAGCACTCTAGGATATGAAATCCGTTTCTTCGTAGCAGTTAGCGAATCAGTGCAAATCGACTTCCCCACCTTACTGACCATCTTATCCAAGGCATTCCTCCCCCAGAACTCCAAGTTCAATCCAGGCAATTGTATCCAGGTTGGTACACGCTCCATGATATCTTCCACTACAAAACCAGGAACCCAGTCTCGAAGGATCAATGGTTTCGAGCTAATGAACCAACTTTGCTGCATAATCAGTTGTTTGTCCACATCATTGTTGAACTTAAAAACAAAATATCCTTGGTCATGAAGAAGAATAACAGGCAGAACGACCTCAGACCACTGCATCTGCACAAATTTCCTCATAGCTGTAAATGGCAAAGAATCCCCCACTACATAACCAATCAATGAATGCCTCCAATACTCCCTCTCAGCCAGCACATCATCGTTCGTCAGTCGAATATCCTCATCTCTGCGTTCAACATAAAAATCACTTTGAACCAGACCCTTCTCAGGTTTGCCTCTCAAAACATCAGCATTTGTCCCCAACTCTTCCTTTTATCCAATCCATCGTTCTTCATAACATCATCAAGAAGCCCTTCCCGACCTCCATCCATCACATCTTCAGATCCTTTCATAGTCACCAGCCCCAAACTCGCCTCAATTTCATCAAGTTTCGTGACTAGGGTTTCGCTTCGCAGCACTTCATTCTCCAATCCCTGATCATCCTCAGTCTGAATCCCTATACTCACAAGCACTTTCTTCGGGCGTTCACGTTTCCCCGTCATTTAGGCTGATTCCGGCTAGAATCTCCTCACCGGAGTGAGCGCTCCGCTCTCAGCCTCATTGTGAAGTTGGATATTGCCCCGGAAACATCACTTATTTGTCAATGTGTAACGTTTATTGTCTTGAAACAAAGAGGCAAAACACGTATATAAAAAAAATTATATTAGCAAAGGTCTATAGTGTACTGACACGAGAGCTTTAAAGGTCATGGCCCGCTTTACTTTTTATTAGCATTTCGGTCCATACCATTTTACTTGTAATGTGTAAAACGTCACTAATCGAAATACTCTATTATTAGTTTTTATTCAGTAATTTTTCGTTTTCAAAAAATGTTCTCATTGCTCATTCTTAACGTTTTTAAGAAAATTTGTTATTATAGGAAAAGATGACTCATATCATTTTACCTTTTTCTTTATCTTGATTGATATTATATCGATATAATTTTTTTATTTTTTTAGTCTACAAAAATTTGGTATAAAATTTGACATATAAAACTCAATCGAACAATAATACTTTCTTCGTCCTATAATATAAGAAACATATTTTTTCTTCAAAAAATTATCGAAACCTACATTGTTTCAAAACTATTCCCAAAAAACTATACACGAAATTTTATTTCTCAAAACATATAATTTCATCTTATTCATCTCTTTCTCCTTCCTCCTCGTCAACTTTCTTCGTTTTCCCAAAATGTAAGCCGTCGTCCCCGACGTCAACTTCACCACCGTATCCCTCCCTCTCCTCCGTCACCGCCACCACTACCACCCTTTCTCCCCACTTCAATCATCTCACATCGTCACTCTCCCATCAAACCTCTCTGCTCCCCAAACCCTCCGATCTTAGAACAGATTTTCGATTATTATCTCACCGATCAAAATGGCGGAGCATTGAGATTGTAGTTCCGTCGTCGTTTCGACTTTCACGAAAAAAAAAAGTGAGAGATCAAAGGATCGTGAGGTTTTCAAAAACAGGAACTATGTTGTGAATCAAACAAAGCGATCAGATCATATTTCTAGATTAACATCCAGTATGAATCAAACAAATCTGTTCGGAACACAGATCGATGATGAAATCACTTATAGATGTATAGATTAGAGCAACAATTTGACAAAGTAAGATTCACATACATATGAGGATTGCTAAGAACGGGGCAATTTCATCCTTGATATGATCACTCTCATCGAACTTCATCTGATTGTGTTCTTCCTCTACGAGATTCACATACGTATGAGGATTTTTCTCGCCATAGCGGAGGAGGAGGATGATACACATTGAATTACCCAAATCTATAGTTTTCAGGTTCTCTTTGTTTCATCCGGCGTTCTGTTTGAAACAAAGTGTCTAAACAAAACACAAAACGCTTGAACAAAAACACAAAGCGCTTGAAAAAAAATAACATAGAGCGTCTGAATAAAAACACAGAGCGTTTGAAAAAAAAGTCAACATAGAGCACCTCTATAACAAAAAGAGCAACGATTGTTGGATTTTGGTCAAGATTTAGGCGACGATGGCCGGATTGCGACGATGATGGTCGGATTCCGGTCAAGATTCTGACAACGGTTGGGTAATGGTAGGACTACAATGGTCGGATTGCGACGATGATTGTCGAATTCCGATCAAAATTCTGACAACGGTTGGATAATGGTAGAGGTTGGATGGAGATAAAAATAGGATTAGAGATTTAAATGATATGCATCAATTGTATATTTTTTGAATTTAGAAGTTCTTCTGTAACTTTTTGATAATTTTTTCAAATTTTTGTGTGTTTATGTAACTCATCTTTTTTTTTTCTCTTTGATTTTACTTATAATATTTCCTTTTTTTAGTTAATATTTAATATAAAAAAATACATCAATCATATTTGTTAATAATATACTCAATTTTTCCTCTCACAACAACTCCACTATCCTAAAAAATATTGTTTTTTTATCAAATTCACAAAAAATTTAACACATAAATGGATCAACCGGTTACAAATATTATGGGACGGAAATATCAAAATCTCTACCTCACCTAACCTAAGTTAAGTCATGTAATTATATATTTTTTCTGTTTTATAATAT
>LIEC01011230.1:0-11695 GCA_001925005.1 Drosera capensis
TGAAACTCTGAACATGAGCCAAGGACACAACCTGCCTTGTTCACAGCGAAAATTCATTCGGCCCCCCTCCAGGAAAACTACCTGTCGCGGTCACGTGGCTACAATGCTCCCCCCTTTCGTTATTCTCTCTAGTAAAGATTCATAGGGTCAATTACATAGTCACATATACAGCTTAATTCATCAAACATTTTGACGTTTCATCTCAAAATCAATTACCAGTGAATGAATGATCTAGAATCTTATATGCATTCGCAATAAGCGAGTTCTCTGTACCCAATGTGGGTACCATGCCCCAAAATAACGTATACAAAGAGGTCTCAAGTTTATTTGAGGGTGTGATTCGAAGACTGTGAGAGTTAAGAAACCTAATGATGTTACAGTTGATATTAGAGCGTCTATTTGGCCACAAAAAGAGGACGACTTGAAGTGCCATGATAGGAAGAAAAAACGATAAAGGCCGAACATTTTGGTTTAGGAATGCACCACATTTGAGACTAGCAGTGAGGATATGCTCTAGGCTCTGAAGTGAAGATTGAGTCTAAGGTTAACACTGATGCTGAACATTAGATAGAAAGGATTGCTTATTTCCATGAATCCATGGAAATAGCATAGGTGAAGAAATTGCGAATCAGACAGAATATCAAGCGAACAACACTGGCATTTAATCGCATTTAAGGTTTCACTATCCATAGATCACACATCAATGGTCAAAATGTACCATACCAGGAAGAATTAAGCAGCTGAAAGAACATGAAAATATAGATGAAACATGGCTCACCTTGGCCTAGCTATATAGCAGATCTGAAGTGCGGTTTGACGTTCAAATTCCATGTGCATATCAGCAAATCCAAATAGTACATAGGCAAGCTTTACATATTCTTGGACCACCAGGGAATTGATGACGGAGTGCTATCGAACACCGGAGACGACGAGCCATATTCCATCTGGATTCCACCGTTCCCGAAAATACTTATACTCGGCCTGAAAGTCCTGCAGGCAAAGCCAGTCTGACGGGAACATAAGCACGGGAGGGACGTTGAATCGGAAAGTTGAATCCAAAGTTAACATTAACATCGAGTTAGCAACGACTTCGTTGATTTAAAAACATAGACAAGTAGAACACAAGGATGAGGCCAATTAGTGCCTCAAGTTATGCAAAACTATTTGGCGAAGGGCGATCAGGTTAGTTTTTTTACTGTTACACATGGGATGATGAAACATATGGTATCTTACCAGAGTTTTATCCAAGCACAGTATTAAACAATCTTATTATGAAAGCAAGCATACGATTCAGGAGAAATCATTCCAAGAAGCTCTTGAATCCATAAGCTTCTTCTGACTACCCTAATCGACAACTCGAACATACTCCTTTACTATCACATTGATACCCTAATTGTCCTGAGACATACGCGATGTCGACGTGAACCTGTTATTGATTGCCAAGACCAACTTTTCCCTTGCGCGCACTCTTATAACGGCAACATGTCCATCACGGAAAACATGTTAACCCAATAATCTAACAGATTCAGGACACCATACAATACAACATCATGCACCCTACCCCCCACTTCATCAAGCGGCGACGAATTCACACACCAACAGAAATATTGCCTTGATTCATACCCTAAACAACCCCACCAAAAGGAACAATGACCCAATAAAAAAGGAGCATCTACCCTACTCATGCCTCGGCCAAAAAAGTGCCTCATTGAATATCTCTGCCTACGTGATTCGTCCATTTGGGTCCAAAGAGGTCTTAATCTCTCGACCCGGAATTGAAACAGTTCGGTTCAGGGCAATTCAACCGATGCCCCAATTCAACCAGATAGATCTTTCTAGGATCAGCATCGACCTGTTGTGCTTGTTTAAATGCTCAATTCACAATAAACCTGATCAGTTTGCAGCGGAGATCAGTCTATTCCACATCGACATTTACATGCTATTCCATATATCGATAACCACGGCATATGAAGGATAACAACTGCGTAAGGAGGATAACAATTGCAATACCAACATCACATTCAGAAAAGCTTAAACAGTATCCACAAAAATTAGGATACAATGTCGTAAGTTCTTCCATCATCTTTTACATTTACACCAAGAACGCATCTGAAAGAAAAACAGCCACCATCAGTGATTTGATCAGGAAAAACAGTCTTAAGAACAACTGGGTCGGACTCGAGAAATTTGATCAACAAAATTTGCACGTACATCAGAAGTAGCAAGATCACAATTTTTTTCTTCATTATTTTTCCTAATCTACCTGCCTAGTGTCAGCTCCTTCCAGATTTTAATCCCATAGAATGGGTGCGGCCACAGGAGCAGAGTTTGCAACATCAACAATCAGAGTCAAATCGAATGATAATTGTAGCCGACGATATCTGTCAGTAGCACAATCGCATCAGGGTCTGCATGATCAGCAATTCTGCGATGGAGACAAAAATGAATAGCCACACCACTCCAGGTCATTTTTTCAGATAAAAGAACGAAATATCCCGGCTGGACAAGTTGCAAGAGTTAGATGTTCACATCACATCAAGTCGAATGCTGATCATGCTTTCACCAAGACCATGGAATTCTCCTCTAGACAAACCTAGACTAGCAGACGGCAGGATCACAAATGCTATGTTCACATATGATTTTCTGCAGGCCACATGGAAACTTGCGCGACTCATCAGGTTCTCATAGGTCTTTAACATCAACTACAATTGCTGGAGGTGTTTAAATTCATCGCATTCTGCACCGAGGTCACTGAGTGCTAAGAAGAGCTTTGGCACAAGCTTGGCCAACATCAACTTGAAACCAACAGAAGTTGCATTCTCATCACTCTTATCAGTGATTGAAGCATCATCTGAAAGAGAGCCAATCAAGTAGCCTTTCATATAAGCATCACAAGCCCGAAGAATGTAGTATCCGCGGCGTTTAAAATGTTCCTTGACCAAATCTTCAAAGTCCTGGAATTCACATCAACAACAAAATAACATTATTATTTCATTAAACTTCGTAGCTATGCCTTATCATTCAAAAAAAAAAAAAAAAACTATCAAGCTATGCAAATTTAAAAAGCTCGATTACAGACGTGGTGACGGAGCACATCAACCAACAGAATGTTTACCCCTCTGAGAAATTACCTTAGGAGGCCTCCGAATGAGGTACATTATTGTTTTGCAATTCAACAAGAAAGTATTCTCGTTGTATGACAGCGAGTTTTTCTCCCCTTCTGCTGTTCCGACTTGCTTATCATAACCAGCTTCGTTGAAGTATGGTTTTGAATTTAGCACAAGTCCTTGGAGTGAAACCAAAACCTGAAGGATGCTCGAGGACTTCGGATCCCAAACTTCATTCCCTCTCCCGGTCCAGGTGTTCAAAAGACTGAGACAGACCTTTCCTTCCTCATACAGGTTTGGATTTATTCGCCAGCCGCCCGAATGATAATGTGCAGACTGCAAAACCAAAGAAATATTACACACCAAAAAGCATGGCCATCCACTTCTAGAAGGATCATTGCCCTTCAGAGTGCATACTGAGGTTACATTCATTTTATTTCAGACAGTTTTCTACAGTTTAAAAGACCTAGAGGAAACCGTTTTAACAAAGGACTCCTACCAGAGGAACATCAGGGTACTCGAGTGGAAGATGAAAATCAAAGAAAAATAACCCGTCTTGGTAGGGGGTTCCATAGGCTCCAACGATGACTGCCCTCAAGAGATCCATCCGATCTTCGTAAACCCGTACATAAATTCCATCTGTTACATTAAAAATCATTGGCCAAATTTTGTTTACAGCTTATGACAGAACGAAGAAATGGATGCTGATAAGGAACAAACTTCTGCCAGTAATTAAATGCAGAAAAGATGCCTTTGAAATGCCATTACACGCACCGGGGAGGTTATTCTGAAGGATATCCCAGTCCTGCTGCAACTTCTTAAGCCACTTTCTTGTGTTGTTGCTCTGCATGAGAAATCAAGTGTAATAACCAATAAGTGATGCAAAAAGGTGCCAACAGAAGTAGGATGAAGATTCAGTTGGTTTTGGGCAAGTCACATCTTTCATAAGTCTGCATTATCTTAAATCTCAATCTTTCATATGCACTTTTTTCATGAAAAATGATCATGCAAATTAAATAAAGATATATAGACAGGGGCCCATACGTTTATATAAGATATATGATCTAGATATCCTGAAAATATATTAATTTATCAGATAAGTTAATTAATTAGAAAATATTTTATCTTGTATATTTCCTAACTCTATAAATATAGGTCATACAGTTGGTCTATGAAATACATCAATCATACACATTCAAATTACGCAATCGAGCTCTCTTTACTCGTTGGCTTATCCGTAGGAACTAAGATGTGTAATTTGTACGTGTTTCTGGGTTATACTTTAACGTACGTTACCAAACGAGATCCATTCGTGAGACGACATCGACGATTATATTTTGAGTTCATGATTATCTAATCAATGTGAATATTCGAACTCCGTTATTTAGATCGTCGATATACATTTTATTCCAACATATCATATCGTGAACTCTAGGTATTTAAACTATAGTTCTTGTTGAGTCTCTAACAAATAACTAACTGAAACCCATAAGCAATATCCTGGTCAAGAGCAAAGGACATGAGCAAAACAGGACACACACATATCTCAGAACAC
Source organism: Drosera capensis (assembly GCA_001925005.1). NCBI lineage: Eukaryota > Viridiplantae > Streptophyta > Magnoliopsida > Caryophyllales > Droseraceae > Drosera > Drosera capensis. Next base: position 4,663 of record LIEC01011230.1, read on the forward strand.
AAACATCAGAAAACATCAAGCTTTCAAGCGACAACACTAAGGTCTCACATAGGATGAAACTAAACTAAAAAGAATTCAAAGGAAAACTCACAGGCAGATTTGAATCAAGATAAAAGTGGTCTACTGGATCTTTAGCTGTATCAAAGCGTTTAAAACTGGAAGCATCATCTCCAAGACGAGGCAAACCATGAGGCTTGTCTGTCTTCAAGTTGCCCAAAGCGCTGTTCCCAATAGGCAATTTGGTCACATCATCTCCACCTATTTCTTGCAGCTTGGCATGATCAGAGAGTGCACTATCATTGTCAACAATATTGCAACCTTGACGGCTGGTCTGATTGCTAGACGCATTAGCGTCCCAATGAGGAAATCCTTCATGAGAATGCTCTCTTTCATCCTCTGTCATTGTAGACTCACTAACACCCTCTGGCTTTCTTCCAATGGAAAATATTCCAGTCGCCAGTTTGGCAACAAATCCTATTGCGGCCATCGGTATAGAGAATGGGCCATTCCTTCCAGCATGATCTCCCCCTGTATTGCTTTCTCCCTCAGGATTGGAGTTGCTATTATCTGGCGACTCAAGTTCCTGAAGTTACATATGTGAATTCAGTGCCAGAATTGTACCATACAAAAACCACCACAAAACAAGGGACCAGCAGATTACTTCCTAGTTACTCGTTACAAGCTCCGTTGAGTAAAAATAAGAACTAAAAGTTAGAGAATAGCTATCAGTATTATTAAATATTCGGACTCTTCAATATATTAGTAAAGGATATAATAGCATCCCAGGGAGTTGGGAACTAATTAAAAATCACATAATCCAAATATTTCTATGCGCTCTCTAATGTATCCCACACAGTACTCTTTCTAGTTACACATTACAAGCTCCGTTGAGTATAAATAAGAACTTAAAGTTAGAGAATAGCTATCAGTATTATTAAATATTCGGACTCTTCAATATATTAGTAAAGGATATAATCGCATCCCAAGGAGTTGGGAGCTAATTAAAAATCATCATAATCCAAATATTTTCATGGGCTTTCTAATGTATCACACACAGTACTGTTTCGGAAGCGAGAGGGAAAGGCCAAACCTTTTCTGAAATTCCCAAGGTATTCATATCATCATCCTCGACCGTCTCCCAGCTAGCCCCATCATCACTCCTATCGCTCCCAAGCATAACTGTTGCATCGTCATCATCCCGGCCAACCACATAAATAGCTTGGGGTCCAACCTGAAACAGAACCAAAAGAAAAATAAGTATCTCAGGCCAGAAAAATGTGCTTATATTCAGCAAGGATTTCAAGAATTTTGAGTTACAAAAATCCCATGACTTGGAACTTTTTTGTAGGCAGTGGAGACATACCGTGGAAACCATTCCATCAGCCCATGTAACTTCAATATCACCTTTCTTTAGGCCAGTTATATTCCCAACCCAAGAAAGATCCGAGAATTCAGCATGAGCTTCCTCCGCAGAAGCATCATTCATGTCAATGTGAGACGAGCTCAAGTTTTCCGATATGTCACTTGAGGAACTTGGATGCCCTTGGTCCTCTAAAGAACTGAAGTTGTCTATTTTTACTGAAGCAGAAACAGGGGACAGGCGAACAACCACATCGCCATGACAATAATCATAATCTGGATGTCCTTCAAGTTCATAAACACTGACAGTCTCCTCTTTGTCGAAGTCTCGTGGATCTTCTGGCCTTGCACCAGGCTTCAACCATGCAACACAAGCCGTTTTCTCTTTCGCATTAACACTCTTTACAACTCCAACACGCCGAATTTGAGAAGAATCATCACTATCATCAGTTCCTTTCTCAACCACATATTGTTCAGCTACAAAATCATGATCACCCGGACTTTCAATTGGAATCAAATCAGTGGACTTCAATCCCTGCTCTAGCTTACCATCCTGCCATGCCACATCAACTTTGGTTCTTGTCGAAATTATCAGAAAGGCTCTTTCAAATGCTTCTTCCTTTTTATGTGGCTTTTTGTCTCTCTTGACAACCACTTTACGGAGCTTCTTGTGACGAACATGCCGATTACCATGGACAGGCTCCTTTGAAACTGATACAGAAGTAACAGAACTGCTGCAGGAACTACTTTGGCCATCTGGGTCATCACAACTTTTCTTATCCGACTCATCCACTCCTAGGGCCTCGTGCTCTTCATTGCTTCCATCCATTACAACATCCTCCGGATTACAATCAGCATAGACAGAAGCAGATTCATTTTGAGGGCGTAACTTTGACCTAAGCTTGTTTCGAGGAATTGCGGTTGACAAAGGGGAGGATGGAAGAAGGCACCAATCACCTAACTGCCAATTAGCATAAGTAAAGCAAGATAACAGCTTCAAGTTTTTCGAACTCTGCTCTTCTGCAGGGGCTGTAGACGACTCGGACCCAAAACCAGCTGATGCAATCCAGTGAACGTACACAGATCCAAGTCCTACTTTGGTTACAGTACCTTCAAGACGATTAGCTTTCCAGGAACCAGATAGAAACTGGGAATACTTGAAAACAGAAGAGGAACTAGCCCTCACCCGTTGACCAGGATAATAGGGGCAATGCCCATCTTCAAATAAGGGTTTTGACTTGGGTCTCAGTTGCAATGGTTCTGCCCGTTCAACTTTGCAGGTAGAACCGTCATCGAATAATACATAAACATCATCAAGAACATCGTCAACTCTACCTAGCCAAGAGCCCAAAACAACATAATCACCCACTGTGATATCCCTTACACGCTTCAAATCCCTCGAAGACACATCACTGATAACAGAACCATCAGGGGCTAACAAATCAACATATATATTAACATCTACCACAATACCCACTTGACCAGTTCGGTCCGACTCAGAGGCAACATAATCCCCATGCAGGAACCCTCTATCAACAACAATCAAATCATTTAGAGAACTCACTGTCTCCGAGTCATCCATCCAGACCACTCGGACCTGGTTAGGGGAGAGAGGATCTCCCTTAATATTACCAACAATTTTGCTTTCATTATAGCTATCAGGATTTTCATCACCAGCATTATCTCTTACATCTGTCCTCTCCTCCATCTCTGCCTCCTCAGCTTCTTCTCCATCGTCCTCCTCCAAAGAATCATCATCATCATCGTCACTACTATCAGTTTCTGAATCTGACTCACCAGCAACTTCAGTCACGACCCCAAGCAAAACACCGTCGTTCTTCCTCACCACATCTTCGATATAGACAAGCTTATCAGCATCAACAGAAGCAAGTACATCACTAAAACCACCATTGACACCATCACGAGGTCCACATCCTACGCTATTCCCATCCGCATTATTATTGCTTTCGTTCATAGCGTCCTGGCAAACATTCAAAATAGCATCATTTCTCAAAATGCCCATCTGATAAACACAATAAAACCAAAATTATACTGGCAAAAACATTGCGGTGTCAAACAACAAGCACATTAGCGTATCTTCTATTCACGTCCCGTAGCAACGACTCTTCCGGTTAAATTAAAGAAAACCCACGATCAGAGTTGCTCCCAAATCACTGAAAATCCAAGCTTTGAATGTCAATGCAATGCAAAATCCTTAGACCAACAATACCCACAATCCCAATCTACAAAATAATCCATTTTGCACACGAACCCAAATGCAATATACACATCAACAAAGCAAAAGCCCAATCTGCTCATTGAAACCCTAATCAAAACTCATCCCCCACAAAATCAACCAGAAGGGTCCAAAAATGACAAACACCCATCATCAAATTTTGCCTATACAAGCAAAAAATTCATTCTATATCAATGAAAAAGAATCAAATCAATTGAACAACAAAAACCACATACAACAGCATTGAATTCGAGACAAGAAGAATGAAGAGTTGACATTGAAAAGATGATTCAAGGAGAGGCGATGAGAGCTGACCTGATGAATCTGAGATTTGGGATTTGATGTCGATGGATCGATTGGAATTATTTGAATGAAATTGGTGTTTTATGTGTTATTTGATCGATTTTGGAGAAATATTTTTTCTAGCATGGTTCGGAATTTTTGGAGGAGCTGAATGACAGCGGCGTGCGTGGAGGTTAGAAATGTCTTTTAAAAATGATCAAAGTGAATATTTCATGGTCAGAAAACAAAATGAATTTTATTTATTTTTTGTTTATTCGGACAAACAAAGTAATTTTTTTTTAATAATAAAGTGAATTTTTAATCAACCAATTTCTATATATGTAGGGAGAATATTAGCATATCGTCGCGCAAAGGAACTAGGGAGCACAAAGCAAAGTGGATAATGGAGTTAGAGTACTCTTTTCTTCCAAGGTATTGGAAAGATGGATTAGTTAAGAAAGACAAGTAATGCATCTTGTTGTTCGTCCTTGTTACTGTGTAGAACACATTATACATACACTCATGGATAATCGGTAATCCTATTCTTGTGGTTGTAATGGACATTCACCTAATCTAGTTTAGATATAAAAAAAAACATAACTCACATACACGAAGACTTTTTATTGAACCAATGAAACATAATGATATTCATGATGGTCAATATCATTCAAATATATTTTTTAATAAAGATAATCGATTTTCAATATATAGATCTTCATCCATGCATACAAAATTATATAACTTTTTTTATCTCACAATAAATATAATATATATATATTTTGTTTTATTATATACGTATGAATATAAGTCCCGTTTTTTATCAAATCACCTTTGATCATTCCACAACATGTATTACGTTGAAATACGTTATTTAAATAATAATTAATATTTTACGATAAATTTATAAACAAAAATTACGTTTGATCATCGTTGTACACGTATCAAATTTTAAATCGATAAACATGTCAAATCAATGAAACATAATGATATTCATGATGGTCAATATCATTCAAATATATTTTTTAATAAAGATAATAGATTTTCAATATGTAGATCTTCATCCATGCATAAAAAATTATATAACTTTTTTTATCTCATAATAAATATAACATATATGTATTTTGTTTTATTATATACGTATGAATATAAGTCCCGTTTCTTATCAAATCATCTTTGATCGTCCCACAACATGTATTAGGTTGAAATATGTTATTTAAATAACAATTGATATTTTACGATAAATTTATAAAAAAAAATTACATTTGATCATCGTTGTACACGTATCAAACTTTAAATCGATAAACATGTCATGTCAAAGTGTTATATTTATTATGAGACGAAAAAAATAATATTCATATCAACACTCATCATCTCACATACACCAAAAAACTGCACGTTGTAATATACAAACTATAATAACAATCCTGATATTTTAATCAAGTAATATGTTCCGTTTAATAACACATACTTCATATCATAAATTGATTAATACGAGATTTTATGTGTGTTGAATTTTGATGAAAAAAGAATATTTTTTTTATGATAATAGATTTATCGTAACAATTATGAAAAAATAATAAATATATTATATCTTAATTTGATTGATTATATATATATATTTAAAAAATAAATATCATAGTCTATCGAGGGAGTATTACGTCACTTACGAAAACCTGATGAATTGTATCACAAGGGAAGTGAGACTATTAAGGGAAGGGCTTTTCACTCTTCGCTTCCAAAATCTCACCACTCATCAATCGGCGGCGACCACCGCGCACGGCCGATCTCCGGCGATTCCTCCCATCCCCCAAAATCACCATGATCGTCTGCGTCGCCGTCGTCGGCCACCAGGTACTTTCCTCTCTCTCTCACTTGTCATCGATCCTCTCATTTTCGATTCCCAAATCGAATTCAAAATCGCAATCGAACAGAACAATCCGCTATACATTCAAAGCTTCACGGAATCCCACGACGCGCTCAAACTCCATCACATCGTCCATTGCTCCCTCGACGTCGTCGACGAACGAGGTCAGTGTGTTGATCTCAGATTTCGGTGTTGTGATTTGGATTTGGTTGATGATTCTGACGATGATGTGTGTGTTTGTTGATTTCAGTGAATAATCCGAAGAAATCGGGGCCGTTGTTGAACGAGACGTTTCTAGGGTTGCTTTATCCGACCGAGAATTATAAAGTGTAGGTTACTGTATTATGTTGTGATGGAGTTGATGGATTTGTTGAGTTTTGTGGTTGTGTTGGTGAGATGTGTGATTGATGTTGGTGTTGATGTTGGTGCAGGTATGGGTATTTGACGAACACGAAGGTCAAGTTCATATTGGTGACGACGGATCTTGATGTTAGAGACGCCGATGTCAGAAGTGTAAGTTTGCTATTGCATCTTCTATGAAGTTGAAATGGTTTATTCTTTGTAGGATGTTGAAAAACCAAAAATGCTAATTGGCGTTGCATAGTTTGAAGCATTGTTCGCGACATATAATGGAGAGTATCGGGGGAGAATGACAATGATCAGAGGCGGAGTAGTGGAAAATGGAAGATGTGTAGTGTGTTGTGTAGTGCATGCTTGAGGACAGTAGAGTTGTTAACGCACTTCAAGAAAGTTATTCATTTCAGCATACAGAACCTGTAGTACGTCTTGGTCTTGCTTCTCATGGGTCATGGCTTTAGAATCATAAATTGTCACTCGCACTCTCCACAAGATCTGAGACTTGGATGTTCGAATTTTGGTCACAATGTGCTCATTGAATTTAAGATCCTAAGGTTATCATTTGAAATCAAAGTTCTGAGTTCAGGAGTAGCATTCAATTTCTGTTTGTATATGAGAAACCTTTTCAATAGGTGTATATTGCTGCTAATTATTTATAATGATTTTTATGAAGTTCGGTCTGTTTTCTAATGAGACCATATCTCTATTTGTGGAGAGCAGTTCTTCAAGAAATTCCATGCTGCATATGTCGACGCCGTATCCAACCCATTTCATGTGCCGGGCAAAAAGATCACCTCCAGGACTTTTGCTGAAAGAGTAAGTGCAATAGTCAAGTCTTTTGGATTGGGTACGGCTTGATGAATCTGTGCACATGCTTAGATTTGCGAGCCTATTCCAGGCAAGTAAAAGCAGCAACCCCTTCTGCTTCATTTCAT
>LIEC01011230.1:11715-72826 GCA_001925005.1 Drosera capensis
AGACGTTTCTAGGGTTGCTTTATCCGACCGAGAATTATAAAGTGTAGGTTACTGTATTATGTTGTGAAGGAGTTGATGGATTTGTTGAGTTGTGTTCGTGTGGTTGTGTTGGCGAGATGTGTGATTGATGTTGGTGTTGGTTTGGTGTAGGTATGGGTATTTGACGAACACAAAAGTGAAATTTATATTGGTGACGACAGATCTTGATGTTAGAGACGCCGACGTGAGAAGTGTAAGTGTGCTATTGCATCTTCTATGAAGTTCAAAATAGTTGATTCTTTGTAGAATGTTGAAAAACCAAACACGCTAATTAAATTTAAGATTCACTATGTTATCATTAAATTTAAGATACTAATGCTATCATTTGAAACCTTTTTAATAGGCATATATTGCTGCTAATTATTTATAGTGATTTTTATGAAGTTCAGTCTCTTTTCTAATGAGACCATATCCCTACTTGTGGTCGTGGAGAACAGTTCTTCAAGAAGTTCCATGCCGCATATGTCGACGCCGTATCCAACCCATTTCATGTGCCGGGGAAAAAGATCACCTCCAGGACTTTTGCCGAAAGAGTCAGTGCTATAGTCAAGTCTTTTGGATTGGGTACCACTTGATGAATCTGTGCACATTCTTGGATTTGCGAGCCTATTCTGGTGTAATCAGCTGTGCCATTTCCAGGCAAGTAAAAGCAGCAACCCCTTCTGCTTCATTTCATTGTCTTTCTTTTGATTATACCTCATTGGCCATGTCTTAGGTAACATGCCAAGAGTTTAAAATTTCATGAGTGAGATTTTATGTTTTCCCTGTAATCATGTGTAGGCATGATAATCTATCATGGCATTGCGTATACTCTCCAGTAAAATATCTTTCGTGTAAACGCCTTTTTCATTTTAGGCTGGCTTGTAGTTTCTTCTGTTTTGATGTTAATTAGAATTTCCTTGAAGCTTCACCAAGCAGCCTAACAACAACAACATTAACCCAGTTAATCTTGTGACCAATAGGGTCTGGGAAGGACCAGACTCAGGAAGACAATGAGACTGTTTCTTTCTTCTCTCAAGAAGAAAACAAACCAAAGGATTAATATATAACAAGAAAAACAACATAAGTAATAATGCTCGCATACAAACAAGAAATAATGCAATAAAATAATTTCAACAATAAGACTTCAACAATAATTTCAATAAAACATATCGAGTGACTAGTATCAAATAAGACTTCAAAAACGTATTACTACGAAACCCATAAAATGATTTCGTCTATCCTAAATCATTATGGACTACCCCATCACTAGCCTAATGGTTTAATCTAAGCCTGTAGTTTGAAAGAGCGACTTTGTGAACCTCTGGAATCTGTTGGACGACTCATATTGGTTATGCCTGAGCATTGTTTTGATAGTTCATGTTAAGTACGGTTAAGTACGGTAATATTGTTCAAACTTCCAATATTTAATCAGGACAATGAAGATTAACCCTTATTCCAATTAAACAGGGTTAACTACATGAACACACAATCTCAATTCCCCCGAAACTTGAATCCAGCTGCAGCCATGTAAGCGTAACACTAGCAAACTATATGATTACAAGGATTCTCATACGGGGGTTGAGGCAGTCTTAAGCTGTCTGCAATCAAATTTAGACTTCTTGGCAATCGTTGCGGCCAGGAGTGGAGACAGTAACTTATCCCTGATGAAGAAGGTCACCCTCTCGTCGCTCTGCTGAATTCTCCCCAACACGTGGGGTGTGCCAACAAGATCAGCTCCCCTCCATTTCCTTTCCTTGGCGTATTTCTTTAGAGCCATTTGATCCTTTCGAACTCGCCCTCCTCCTTAGTATGTTTCTTATTTCGCTCTGATCTGTCGGATAGAGCTGGTGCTAGACATCTCGCTAAGACGACCCCATCCTCAAGAGCAGAACAAGCCCCCTGGCCGAGGTCTGGTGTCATGGGATGGAATGCATCCCCTGTCACGCAGACATTGTCTTTGCTTACATTCCCGAAAAGTATCTCCCATGGTTCTCGGTTTCTTAGCGGTGAACATATGATATCTTCCTCCTTCCTTAGTTTATGACTCTCCTTATTTCATCGGGTACTTTTCCCAGGTTGTTCAGCACAAATTCCTTTATCTTCGTTGGGTTTTCTTCGATCTCTTTATCTGCTCAAACACAAACAAGATGATATTCGTTGATTGATAAATGAGATTTATCGTCAAAACACCTGGTGGGCTAGGATAGATACCTTTGCTCGATGATATGAAAGTGAAGAACCAATAAAGACTGGTATCATCACAAGGGAGGATACTATATCTCGCGCCATGTCCTGAAAACAGCATGAAATCAGGCTCGAATCCGTGCCCTTCCTCAGAAACTGCATAACCCCTCATGGCCGATCTCACAACATAAGCTGCTTTCTTGAATCCAAGCCATCTTGCGACTGGCGAATTCATTCCATCACAGCCTATCACCACCTTGGCCTTGATGAGGGAACCATCAGCGAGATGCAGCAGCTTGAAGGGGCCATAATCTTAAATGGAGACAAGCTTTGAGGAAAACCTGATGGTGTTTTCGGGCAGTTCCTTTGCTCGTGTTTCTAGCAGGACCCTTCTCTTCACACATCTGACTTCATGCTCTCCGCCGCATGGTGAAAGATCAGATTCAAGATCATGCTTACAAGTTGATTTTCATCGGCTTCAGAAGAAGTTTAACTGTTCAAGTTAATCATAAACTTATCAAGATCGGTATAGTATTCGACGAATATGACATACCTCCCATCCTTGTTCATAAATGGGATAGTAGAAGTTCTTATACCCATTTTGGTAGACATAGTTACTAGCATGCAGTGAACAAAGTTCAGCCGAGTACTGAAGCATAAACCGTAACTTAAGAGATAATTCATTGTTTTAGAGTGTAGTTTGATGTTTCTGTACTCAAGACTATGCAGATTACCAGTAAGTATGAGTATAGGTAATAAGAGGGTATGACAGTACCCTTGATGTCTGACGTGGTGGGAGCGAAGGATGTCGCCCATTCCCAGAGCATCAAGCGCACGCCGAGCATTGGTCCGTGTCGCTAAGGCAGCTCCAGTCACCCTAAGTCGATCTTGCTACTCCAACACAGGCTCCTAAACCCCAACCTGTAGCATTAGACGAGCAAGTGCATAGAACAGCAACTCTGTTATACGGAGTACGATATGAGAAATACTAGACCTGAACTCCCAGGATTCTAATCTCCTCGGAACATCCTATATTTTGGGGAAAATATATTATTCCAATAGTTAAATGTTCTGTGCATCTCATCAAGACAAGTTGGTTCAGTTATAAGTCGTTTCTTTTTTATCTTGATATCAATAATTTGACATATGAGAATATCATGAAACAATCTTTTTATAGAAATAGAATAAAACTAAGTAGATTATGCGTGTTTAAAAAATAACTTTCCTTCCTACATGAAATCACGTGGATGCGTTCTTGGATCACTCAGTATGGTACCAGGAGTACTGCATAGTAGTGCTAGTTGAGGAGGAGATTGATTTAATCGAGGGGGATTGTTGAGTGCTCAGCAATTTTTTTTCCAAACCATATTATTTATATTTCAGGATAAATTATCAAAAAAAAATAGTCTTTTTATTTTACATGAGAATATAAAAAAACAATCTTTATATAAAAATAAGATAAGATTAGATATATCATCGTATTTTATAAAGATATTTTTTCTATATTCAGTATTTCATGGGATCATGTGAAGACGTTTCATTCTCTTTTACTGAATCACCAAGTATAGTACTGGAGGAGATTGATTTAAGCATGGGGGGATCAATGAGTGCTAAGTAATATTTTTCCTAGCCATGAGATTTATATTTTACGGTTGGACATTTTCTAAAATTATCAGAAAACAACATCTCTACCCTACGAGCTTGTCTTCTTTGTTGTCTTTTTTTTCTTAGTCGAGTAGATTTGTTACAAGTTACTAGCTACTACTGACCTGTGGAGGCCTAAAGCAGTAGCAAGGCCAGCAATGCCGCCTCCGACAATCACGATCTCCTCCGTTGTCGCTTTCCCTCCTCTCCGCTCATCGTCTTCCTTTTCGCTCCTCTTGATGAAGTAATCGCGACTTCTTTCTTGTGACTAAGAGCTGTTTTCTCTGTGTGCGTAACTAGGAATTGCTGTGAACTCTGAGTTCAGTCATGGGACTTAGACTTAGGATAAGCACATGTATTTAAGGTGGAGTTGATGATTATGATGATGCAGTGGATTTGTGGAAGTAATTATTGATGTCAGATAGGATTAGCTAGCAAGAGAAGGTTCAATTTGATGGAGTGGAGCATCATAGGTGCACGTTTTCGAAGTCTATTTTTTTTCTATCAATCTCCAAAAAAACGTGACTTTTTGAATTTTTATTGAAGAAATCGTTTTATCAGAAAACAAGTTTTAAACAACAAAAATTCTTATCATCAAAAATCGATTTCCCAAAAAACGATTTATGTAAAATAGAAGTCTTCTTCTTGAGAAGCGGTTTATGATGATGTGGATTTTTTTCTTGTTTGAAACTCGTTTTTTAGAAGACGATTTCTTCAATAAAAATTAAACTCATTTTTTCTAAAAATGATTTCTTTTACGACGTTCAAATAAACGTAAAAAAGTTATTACGGAACAGGATGTGGCAATATATGTGGTACAAGGTGACCAATGGCATTTGGGTTTATCACGTCAGCCAATGCATCTTCTTGTCCAGAAAAAAGAATTAAATAAGGATGAGATGATGTCTTATCTGGAATCATAGTTCTGATAAGGTCCATCACAGATGACGTTCAGGACAAAAGATAGTAAAACACTATTTTTTTTAAAATAAATTATAAAATATTATTAACAATGAATATTTTATATAAATTATAATATTTTCAATTATGATAATAATTTAATATCAAAAAATCTAAAATATCTTTATTTTATATCATATTATTTTTTCTTCATCATTATTTTTATCTTTCCATTCATTCATACCTTTTAAACTATATTCAAGAGGATAAAATCGTCAAAACTATACATATTAATAATTATATCAACTCAAATTTTTATAATTTATTGTACTTTTTTTTTATATATATAAAGGGAGTACTTGAATGGTCCATAAGGACAGGACACATGAACACACAATAATGGAGGCTATATTTTATTGGGGCATCCCATGGACTAATGACCAACAAAAATACTAGCCACGGAAACGCTGTGGTCCGTGGAATATTTTACTTTTAAGAATATCACTGATTCAGTTGCCGACGTGAGAAATGACAAATTATCATGGGTGATTATCCAAATCAAATGGAATCCTTTGATGACATCAGTTACCGGAGGATTTACAGGAGTAGGAGATAAAATATATATCAAATTTTGCCAGATCCAATCAGGCCTGAAAATTTCAGCACCAGGAATCTTCTTCCCTTGGTTATTGAAAGTAGTCGCCATCGTCTCTGATTCTACTTGAGATCAAGACTGATACAAGTGGATGACAATGTCACTTGAACAGAGCAGCGTCTATATCAAGATACTGTCTTTTTTCGGCTGGTCATTATCAGACTGTATGATATTTATAAATTGTGCCTGAGAAGCTAAATTTCAATAGTTAATCTTTACTGTTTTCAGGTCACGGTAATACTTGCATGCGTATTCTGAATAATGATCTTAGTGTACTGTGGTGTGTTTCCATCCTTCTTTCGTCTTGGTTACCGTTATCGAAAGAATTATCTTCAGTTTTGACGTAGCTAGCAGTTCTTCTGTTTTCTACCCTTATTACTAGGATGAATATATTGCGCAGCATTGTCTTGCCTGGCTGCCTACACAAACAAGGCAATGCCAATTCAACTTAATGAAACTTTGTATTTGAGCACTCAACAACTCAGTAGGAAACAAAAACGACGACAATATCGAACTAATCGATTACGATAATCCATTGACGTGAATCAGACTGACTTAAGCTGTCCACAATCATATCTCGTCTTCTTAACCATAGCTGCAGCCAAGAATGGAGCCAAGATTCTATCCCTGATGAAGACGATCGCCTTGTTATTGCTCTGATGAATGTTCCCTAAGAAGTGAGCTGTGGCAACAAGATCAGCTCCTCTCCATTTCCGTTCCTTTGCATACTTCTTGAATGCCATCTTGATCCTTTCATACTCGGCCTCTTCAGTAGTACACTGCTTGTCCGCTTCTGATCTCCCCGAATAAGCCTCCCCTAGACATCGGGCTAGGACGACCGCGTCTTCTAGAGCAGCACAAGCCCCCTGCCCGATGTCTGGTGTCATGGGATGGAATGCATCCCCTGCTACGCAGACATTGTCTTTGCTTACATTCCCGAAAAGTATCTCCAATGGATGTCGGTATCTTAATGGTGAACAAATTATATCGTCCTCCTTGGTCGATGCCAAAACATTCCTTATTTCATCAGGTACTTTTCCCAGGTTGTTTAACACAAATTCCTTCATCTTCACTGGGTTTTCTTCCACCTCTTTATGTTCTGTTCCATCAAGAAAAAGATTAATCATCATCTGTCAACCTTTCGGAGAATTCTATAAACACTTGCTTATTCGTTGGTCGATCGAGCATTAGTGAATGAGATATTAGCTTTTCAAGAGACTGTTCTGTACAGGCTTTTAGATTGGTACCTTTGGCAGATGGTCTGAAACCTAAGAACCAGTAGATACTGGAATCATCAACAGGGATGAAACCATATCTCACGCCATGTCCAGATAACAACATAAAAGTCGGCTCAAAGCCGTGGGCTCCCTCAAACTCGTTATAACCTCTGATGGCCGATCTACCGGCAAATGCTGGTTTGCTGAATCCAAGCCAGCTAGCCACTGCTGAATTCACTCCATCGCAGCCTATCACCGCCTTGGCCTTGATGATGGAGCCATCAGCGAGATGCAAGAGCTTGAAGTGGCCGGAATCCTCGATGGAGACCAGTTTGGAGGAAAACCTGATGCTGTCTTTTGGCAGTTCCTTTGCGAGAGTTTCTAGCAGAACTTTCCTCTTTAAACATCTGACTTCGTGCTCATCACTGCACGATGAAAATATCAAGCATAGAGTTACCAATTGTTCCTAGCAACTCTATAAGAACCTGACCATCTGAATTGATCGTCAACATAGAGATCATCTTCGACCAGGGGCATTACCTTTCTTTGGTCACATAAGGGATCAGAGAGGTTCTGATACCCAATTCTGTAGACACTGTTACCAGCCTGCAATTATGAAAAGTTCAGCCAAGTAATTGCAGCATACAGACACATAATCGGTTGTCAATAAGTATCTCTTCTGTGATCGTAAGTCGTAACCGAGTACTGCTATTAATAAGAACAACGTATTGGAACGAACAGCGAGAGGATTCAATAACACTGATTTGGAATGCAACATAATTAATCGGCTTAGACTTCTGTAAGGAGATATGAACCTGGAGTATGATTCCATACTGAGCCTTATTTATCATCGTGGAACGGTCTAAAGTCTCTTTCTAGCCGCAAAGCATGGTGAAGAGATAATGAGAAGATGTGTGGTTACCCTTGTTGTCGAATGTGCTGTGAGCGAAGAGAGTCGCCAATTCCAAGAGCATCAAGTGCTCGCCACCCGTTTGTCCAACATGTAAAGGTGAATCCGGACGTTCTAAGGTGATCTGATGACTCCAAAACCAGGCTTCTCAACCGAGACCTGCAGCATTGACACTCTCGATAAGGGCTGTGAAGAGAGATTCCAACTCAAAATCAATTGACAATAAACGAAGTAATCCCGAATCTTCTATGCACTTGTAGTGAGCTTTCTATTGCATATGTGTGTTCTGGATTCTCAACAATAGGAATTGTTGAGAATAGTTTACCAACATGGGTGGGTGAAAATACTACAAGTGCATATATATAGATCCTATCGCCAACTCGTATTGAGTTGTAACCTTATATAGGTTTAATGCGAAAAATATTGTAAGTACATATATAGATTCTGACCTTTCCTAAAGTGTACAATCATGTCAATGACTGGGTTTGAGGATATAACCTGCATACAACCCATTACACTGGAACAGATTTGTTATTCATTGACACTGACCTGTGGAGGCCTACAGCAGTGGCAAGACCAGCAATGCCTGCACCGACGATCACGATCTCTGCCGCGATCACTTTCTCCTCCTCCACGCCCATCGTCTTCCTTTTTATTCGGACGAAGCGTACGAAGTAAATTGAGATTATTCGTTGTATGATTGCTGAAGAAGTTGCTATGAACTTTGAACTCAATAATGGAGCATTCAGCTTAGGATATGGTTATATGTATTTGTATGGCGGAGAATTTCGTATATGGGAGATTGGAGAAGTATGTTTTGTGGATAAGATCAGTAGCTGAAGCTTTGTTTGATGAAGAATATGCGGCAACATATGTGACACGAGTTGTTCAATGGCTTGTGTTTATTTGGTTTCTGCAGCCTATGTGCCCTCAACTAGAAACATTTATGACCACGCCAACTCTGTTTTATGCAATGTTCTCCTCCAGATAATGTGTTTTAACAGTTCTAGCAAACTGTTACAAGACTATATCTTAAGGTGCTCCCATATTGGAATATGGATATCATAACAAATAAGCGTCTTTCATATCCGGCCGGGTGCTACGGCTCAATCATCGTGGTCAGTGTAAAGTCAAAACAAATGCCACACCACAAATAATCTCCTTGAAGAATAAAACCAGGAATGGACTAGGTATCAGTCTTGACCCAACTGTTAATATTATTACAACAATGAAATCAACGCCCGATACTCTCGGGAAATGAAACCCCTAGCCACATAATTAAAGAAACCAATGTACATTATTGAACCAATGCTTCTTGACCTACATGATTAGAGGACGATGAATGCAGGGAACGGCAAAATGAGTTAAAGCCTGCTAACCTTGAAATATCATTAGTCATTCTCGTCTCAAAGGACTCATCGAAATTGAGAATGATACCTGAAGGCTCACTAAAGGATTTCAAGATGTAGAGACAACGTACAGGGAGAAACAAGAAAAAAATGGGACAAATAGAAATAGAAGTTTCGTACAAACTGTAAGCAAATTTCAGGAGTTGTGGAACATCCAAAAGACTGGAAACTCGAATCAAAACTCATCACAAGAAAAATATTTCTAAATACCCAATTCGAGACCGTTTAGCTCCCCAGTACATCAACATGTTATATAACTCATTCTCTGCTACAGCTTCATACATCAAATTAGGGACTTGACAGCAGCTAACTTTGCTCTATTTGAGCCAGTTAGAGAACATCCATCAAGTCGTTTCCACCGGCAACAGCGAAACTGCGTGATTCTCCCAGTCTCTGAATCATTTACGGGCTAATCACTCCATCATGAGAATCAGCAGCAAAATCCATTTAAAGTTCCTATAAAAGCTGAGAGCTTGGCGTACACCAGATACCACGGATTCTATCCGCTGTCTGGGAATTTAGCCTCGTAGTCCTGGGGAACCTACAAAAGGGTAAATAATTCCAATTTTACTTTGTGAACTGTCATCCTATATAAAAGGAGAAAATGAAGCATGGGAAAAGATTGAAAGGATGGGGAATTGCTAACCATGAAGGTTGCGGTTATCATCTTCCCGGCAAACCATCTTCCATGCAATGCATTCCGCGCACTTAGTGCAGATTGTGAATTCTCAAATCAAGTAAACAAAACCACTGCTGTGCCTGTTTTAAACCAACAAGGACGCAGAAACAAATATTAACACTGGTCTTCATGCTCAACCATGACAGTAGCTTCAATCCGTTTCATTAGCATATTCATATTCTTATCAAACACAGAAAAATCTTTCGACAGAGCTTCATCTAAGCTGGGTCGTAACTCAGTCATCGTAATACAGGTAAATCGCAAATACAGAGATCCACTTGGAAAAAATTCCTTACTTGTCGACGAATATGTGCTTCAGACCTCCGTATTTCGCACATTCATCTTGCACGTCCTCTTTGATATCCAGATCGAAATCTTGTTCAGACTGTCAGAGAAATCATGTGATGATATCATGATATATTCAGATAAACTTACATAATAAGTTAAAGAAATAATGATTAATAATGATTAATTTAGAATTGCTCTGACTAACCTCTACATTTGGATCAAACATATTTTTCAGTAAGAGACATTCACTGGGGACACCGATAGGTTCCACCGTTGGAATATTAGCAGCAGGCACAGAGAGACCAGAAACAGGCCACCCTCCCACAGCAGGGGTAGAAGCCTGCATGAGAGGAGCAACCATTGAGGTCGCAGGGCCGAGAATTGACGCAGTAGGAGTAGCCAGAACACTGCCAGGAGTTACAAGAGAACCAGCAATGCTGCGACAAAACAAGGCAAAAGTAGCCCAATCAGGTCAATTGAATCGAAGAGCAGAATCGTGTGCAGGCATTCTATGGAACTTTCAAGAAGATAAATAGATATGCAACCCAGAGCAAGCACAATTCGGATTCATGAGACTTATCAAAGCTTTGAAGCATCTAGAGGGTTTTGTGGATGCATAGCGTAGAGCCGCGACCCAGGCCACTCTATGTTGACCAGCAGTCATTGTCGAATTATGTTTTTTTTGCTGTTTTTATGTTTAAGTTAAAATAAAAACAGCTCCGATGCTGAAGAAAGGATTGAGTAATAATCCCCTTTCTGGAGATTGAAACGGATCATGGGGATAGAATGAGAGCGGGCTACATGCAACTTTTGAACTACATACAATAATACAATAATGATAAAGAATAACTTAGTTGTAAATTTAATGTTCTGAAGCATGCACCATACTTTGGGTCAACTATTGTTAACAGAGACGCCAGTACAAACCTTGAAGCTGTACCAGTTCGATCCAACTTCTGCATGAGAGCAGCACGAGCATGTGCATTTAGGGCCTGCAAGATAGAAGAACTTCAGCGTCATTCCCATTCAACATCCAAATAAAACATGCCCACTAGAACAGTTCAGAAGTCGAAGGAAGAAGGCAATACGATTGATGAGAAATGGATGCAGTTCATGCATATCCTCATAATAACTTTACTGATGCAGAAGTACCAAAAAAAAAATAATAATTCACGATACATCAACTCATTCATAGACAATTGTAATGCATGCCACCAAGTCAATATGACAAATAACGTAGGAAAAAAAATATATTAGACCAGATATATGCATACAAGCTATTCTACCCATTTAAGTTTCACCCTGACAAGATGAAATGCATCCAACAGAGATAATAATTGTACATTGTTCATTAAAAAAAATATTGAAAAAAACACGGACACCTTCAATTTGGCATGTTGGTTAACTCGGGAAAAAAATTTACACTTACCAAGCCACCACCTTCATCATCATCAAAATCACCTGTGTTTCCACCAGCCTCCTGATTAGCAGTTTGATCTGTCACAATTGATACCTACATAGTAGAAGAAAGGGAAAGACGAGTTACAATTAGTTAGCACCTAAATGATAGCAGAACTGGCATCAGCACAAGCAGTGAATACTTGGAAAGAACAAATCACTAGACAAGCTTTAACTTTAATTACCTTAATCGTCCGACCAGCAATTTCCACTTGCCCATTCAGATTCTGGGCAGCTTTAGCATCTTCTAATCGTGAAAACTGTGTTTAAAAAACAGAGAAATAATGTCAGACAAAATAGAACATGGTTTGAGATATCTGAAGTACCATCACTCCCCCATAAAATACAACTCTAGAAAACTCAAGCCACACTTGAAAGTCGCCACCAAAGAAAGTTGTAGCATTTTACCCCTCTAAAATATTTTACTTCCTACCATTGAAGTTTGAACCTTCTTCAGCTTTCATTATTGATTAAATTATATAGGGACCAGTTATTTCAACTAGCTGGTAGTCTGCATAACATGTACCGTTGATGCTCGACCCCCTTATCATCTTCTTATCTCCTATACTGAAGTCATGGAAAACGAGATACTAAGATGTTCACCTGAACAAAGCCAAAACCTTTGCAATGCCCTGTCTCGTCAAGGGGCAACTGCACCAGCTCTAAAGTACCAAATGGTTCAAACACCTGCAAAGTCAAGTTTAGGTCATTCAATACATAAAGTTTGAAACTCAAATCAGATCAAACAAAGAAATCTAGGAAAAGAAATACGGATTCTATTGGCAGGTCAAACACCAAATGCTTTCATCTTCTTCTCAACTGCCATGGCACACTGACGGCTACGTAACTATGAAGTCAAGCAAACCAAAGTCTCACTGCAACTTACACAAACAAATTTATTCATTCTCAAGAAAGCTTTGTGGTTTTTGGTCGAAGATCGCAACATAAAAGGATTAAAAATAAGGTGTAACGAATTTCAACTCCAAAAACCGCAATAGCCAACATATGACAAGGATGTCTCAAGAGTCAGGACTTTTGAAAACCCGAAGTCACACAAAATCTCATTTTCAAACCGCAGCTTCTTTTATAACCTATCCCGGAAATATCCCGGCAAATAAAGAACTTCGTCCATGAGTAACGAGGGATAACAAACAAGGAATTTCCATGCAGGCCAAAAAAAAATTCTCAATTCAACATGATACACTGTGTAGCATTGGGTATCTGTATCTCAAATTTCACACCTGTCGAAGCTGATCTTCCATAATATTATAGTGTAAGTTGCCAACATACAGCCGACGGCCTCCTCCTGAGTTAGAGCCCGCCAGTCCTCCAGCTCCACTAGTTGCAGTGGACTGAACCAAGTTCTTTTCAGCTTCTGATGGCTTAACCATTACTGGGTGTCCATGAAGAGGCTGACCCGAGAGTGCAATAGCCATGGGAACCGACATGGCATCATAGAACTCAATGTACCTGCAGAGTAAATATGTTTTTACTTTAGATCCTAGAAGACCAGTGCCAAAAGCAAGTCTACATACCAGCCACCACTCCTGTAATTTTCCGCGACTAAATAAATTCACATGACCAATAAATAAACAAGCGATGACTAACATGGAAATGAAGCTTTTGAAGAGGCAATTCCATCCGACAATCTTCATCAGGCTGATGGATCAACTAAATTTCCAACTACGAAAGCTAATTGCATTTGAAGCAACCATTTTACTTCGTCTATAACTGACCATGTGCTCTACTTAAAACAAAAGCACGAAAACTGAACTTGCAATAAGACATGGTTCTATGTAGTATAGTATGTAGAATGTAGTATGTAGTACGATCTTCCAATTGCATAATATTCAAGGTTAATCCCAAAGCTGAAGCACAAATGCACATTCCTGAGTTAAAATTGTCATTAATAATGTGAAGGACTAATTTGGAATTATGAAGATTTGAGGGACTAATTTGGAATTAATGAAGATTTGAGGGACTTATATGGCAAAAACCCTTTAATTTATGCCACCAACTAATTAAACAGCACCCAGCTTTAATCAGATCATCTCAATCAGCCCACAGTATAAATGTCATCAACAGGTTTCAGCAGCACAGGAAGTGAACCCACATAGTAAAACCAATGAATAAAACCACAATATTAGCTTCAATGTATGTAAGTTGCCCCGAGTATATTACTAAATCAACAATAGCTATACATGCAAAATCACAAAGAGTCAAAGTCATGTAGCAATGTCTTAATTCTTAAATCAACATTAAACAGACTTACCCCACTCCTTTTGACCTCCTTGAATTCCTATCCATGATGAGCTGAACATCTCGTACCTAAAATAATTTTCCACAAAATTCTACTTCAAATTATGAAATAAGTAAAATATAGCATCATGCAAATGTCAGACTGATCTCTTTCCCGAACAAGTTCAGGGGAATAAGTTCGTAACAATCAACAGACAGTTGAAATGCATTACACCTGCGTAAACATTAATGTCATGGTAATCACTAACATGAATACTGATGGGAACAAATTCTGACCTAATTCAACCTTTACAAGCCAAATGAAAGCATCTCAAATCATTGCCTCTGTCTCCCATCAAATCTTATGTAAGGAATAGACAGAACGTTTAGGATCTTCAGCCATGGCCATTGTATTTCCTTTTTTGAAGTTCTTATGGAAAAGTAGGCCCTTGGTGGTGGTGGTGGTGGGGGTGGGGGGGGGGGGGTGCAGCTGAGAAACAAGTACTTACCTTGCCTGCCCTAGAGAAAAACTCAAAGACATCTCTTTCATCAGCCCTCAAAGCAATCTGTCAGAAGTCAATAGTGATTGTAAAGCATGTAAACGAGCACCATCCACCCTCATCGTTTGAGAAAAATATAGGTAGTAGGATTATGATACCTGATACGCAAATACGGTTCTCTGGTCCCGTTCGGGGTCAGGTGCTGGCTCATTGGCCTGTTCCTTCTTCTGTTTGTGACGCCTGGAAGAATATGGAAGAAAAATTCATATATTAAACGGAAGAGCAAGAGAAAAGTATGGACATGATGAAACAAGCTTTGGCAAGTTGTCCAAGGAAACACAAAATTCCAGTATACACCAAATAAGGCCTAAATCTAAACTATCTTTAATACTGAGGACAGGAGGGAATAAAATCCTCAACCCTGTGCACTTTAATACAGTAAAATATAATGCACGTGACCTAACTACGATACCTTGAGAGAAAAAGACATGCAAAAAAGAATTACCATATAGAAGGTTATGGTGTTCCGAAACTTGCATTGAAAAAAGCAAATAAACAGGGAACACAAAAATTCTGACTACGACAAAGGGCACTAAAGACCTTTCTCGGGGAAGGAGGTGCTTACATTAAGTTGGTTCACAATTCAGACAGAACTCAATTATGAAAGAGAACTGATAAGATTACTCCGCACTCAAGCACTGGAGGTACAGGCATCAAAGGGCACTTTAAATGTGAGTGTCACCACACTGAAGAATCAAGTACAGAAATGACCAGGTAGGAAGTTAAAAAGAGAGGAGAAACTCGTCGGGGTTATAGCTAGAGACTTCAAAATAACAAGATAATTTATAATATTTCTAAAATCCCACGTACGGTTGCTACAAAGAAACCAAGAAAATAACTTCTCATGAATGAATACTTCAATAGGAGAGAAGATAGGAAGGTTGAAGCAACATGAGTAAACTAACCTAACACTCGTAAGTCAAAAGACAAGAGTTGACCACTATACAATTATCCTGCAAATTGCAATACTTTTAGACAAAAGAAAATTTGATTTCCAACAAGCACCAGAACATGGAGTGCTTCTCTTAAGCAAAGCCCATCATTTCATCAACTCTGCAACACAACAATGTAATTGAGCACCTTAGTTTAGTGGTGGAGGATAAACTCATAACAGAATATTATCACAAAACATAACAACGCAATTGCTCCAACATAGCAACCTGATAGCAACATTTTGCACATGTTATCACCAGTCTAGTAGATCCCCAAAAACGTTCTAGTGATTCTCTGGCATATCTACAATTTTCCAAAATCAAGTATAAAGTATCAAGTACTCCGTATTGTATACCGCAAGTAAAAGACAGTTTGGATATCCCTGAGTAAATATATGAAACTCTATAAAGGTAGAGTATACTGCTTATCCAACTAATGGTGGCTACTCAGGATCGCAACTCAACAACTTGGACATGAGAAAAGGCAGAAAATATTTTACAAGCCACATTATCACGCAAGAGCCCCGCAGTGAAAAGATTTTGAGAGAGAATTTTGTGCTGCTCATTACATACCTTCCATCTCTGTCTTGTTCCCTCAGTTCTTTTTCCTTTTCTATCACTTGGAGATCCTTGTCATGGCTCTTCACGGTGACATCTTGATGCTTCACTGAGTGACTCCTGCTACGGTGATCACGTTCTTTCTCTTTGTCCATCTCCTTCCCCCTCTCCAAGCCAATCTCTCTCTTTTCTCGGTCATGAGATTTGTCTTTGTCCCTATCTTTGTCCCCTTCCCTTCTATGGTCCCTGTTCCTTTCTCCGTCTCTGATACGATCTCGCTCCCTCCCTTTTAAGGTTTCCCTTTCACCTTCTTTGCCCCTGTGATCACGACCACTTCTATGATGTACATAATCTTTCTCACTCCTATCTCCATCTCTTATCCGAGAAGAACGCTGAGAAGAAATCCTATCATTGCGACAATCATCCCCAGGCTTCCGGTCTTTTAGTTCGTTATCCTCATCATCAACCTGACTTTTGCGCCTTGACTTCCGGCTTTGTCCCCTTTCTCCGGCCTTCTCATATTCATCTCCACCATTAGTAGTGTCCTTTGATTTATGGGGTTCTGGGTTTTCAACGGTCTTCTCCAAGTAATCATACTCATCAAAATCCATCAAGAACTCCCAAGATGTCCTATACACCGCAAGAAAGCACTGTCAGTAAACAAATGTTACAAATTCTTGACAATCGATCAACAATCAAAACCAACGGTATTTTGTTTGCATCAAGTGGAAAACAATATCGTTTCGATAATCCTATAGACTTAATACTTCCAAGAGCAATATATATGCTTTCATCTAGCAATTGTCATTGATTCTTAACCTCTGGCATCTTGGAAAAAAAAATAGTAAATGCCAACTTTCAACCATAAGTATTATCAAATGCTCAGTTTGTGGCATCATTTCACTAGAATCATACAAGACTCTGTACATCTCGCCCTCTCTATCCCCTGTCGATGACAGGATTACCTGTGTTGTTGTATTTCACTAGAATCATTCAATAAAAGAAGAGCAAGAAGCTAACCAAGAAAAAATAGAAGAACCGAGCTGTGACAACTTCACTCTAAACTGAAAGAATCGCTAGCAAAATCACAATAAAAGAACCACTGAACCCTAAATTGAATCGAGATCGCAAATTTAGGGTTTCAATTGAGTAAATTAATACCTGAGAGGAGTGATGTCTCAAAGACGAAGATCGGAATCCGACAGCGGGATCGAATTCGGCGTCGACTCGTCGGAATTCAGGAACCCTAGAATTGAGTACACTTGTTTCGAATAGGGTTTGACCAACGAGATGAGGATAAGGCCCAATCCTGTCCGTGCATCTAGTAACTAGTAATCATCACGACTTGGATTAAATCTGAACTTTTTTTTTTCCACATTTTTCTTCCTTTATATGTTTGTGTTTTTTTTTGTAAGGTTGATTATAGGCTAATTTTCTTATTCTCTGTCAATATATAAAACATCAAATACATGATTGGTAAGCGAAGGAAGTCAATTGTCAATCTAGTCCATGGCATTTTGAAACATAGATGCTATTTCATGGACTGCTCTATTTGTTTTTCTTTTGAAGAGCTAACAAATTCTCGGAAGAAATGGAAGTAATGCAACCTAGTCCTCTATAATATTGTCCAGAATCGATAGATCGTCCTTCCTCGCTCTTTCTTCATTTATGTTTATCACGAAAAGAATAAACCTAAAATATTTTAAAAGAATAAAGCCTTTATGTATTATCTTCGAACCTTTTGCACAAGATAACCACAACATTTATAAGAGAGAGTTAATCTTGATTTTCAGTGAGATGAAGATTATCAAATCATTTTATACAATTATTGTCCTATAACATTAATCATTGATTAATTCACATAATTTCATTATATATTAAAAGAAAAAATCGACCTTGTTGTTTATAATAAGATCAAAATTCTTCAAATTATTTATAGAATAGTTTTAAATGCGAAGATAAAGGTTTGAATTGAATGATTTTTATAGTACAATGGTGTCAAGGACCGAAAACTATCACAAAAAGAAAGGATTAAATGCATCTATTTTCTTATGTTGGCACTCTAATATTTGGTTGCGGTATTTTTCCAACTCAACTAAAGGAAATTGAGAAGAATTGTGTTTTAATTGCTAGACAAAATCAGATATCAAAACATTTAATCGAAATGTAACCATCATGACAACAATAGACCAAAGAAAATTGGAAAGCTCAAGATTTTGTTAAATGATTGATTAGACCCAAGTGACCAGAGTAGTGAATACATGCACGAGGCAGATACCTGTCTAATAATTCTAAAGCTGCAACAAACGATTTGATACAAGTATAATTATAAGAGCAAGCAGAATGCAATAACAATATAATTTTTTTCATTTCAAATTAATTATAATATTTTTTATCACTTATAAAATAAATAAAATATTTTATTTTTTGTTAATATTTTATCATAAAAAAATATCAAATTAATCTTATTTGTTACAATATATTTATTAATTCCTCTCACAACTGTTACAATAAACTGTACTACCACAAAAAAATATTTATTCTTCATTAAAAATCATACAAATTTAACAGTCGTATAAATTATCATATCGAATCAAACCTTTCAATTAATTTGAAACGAATAAAGTACGAAAAATGGATTGCTATTTTATACAGTTAAATTAACTGCGTCAAACATGTCAGATTAAATATCTTAAAATATTTATTATCTTATCTAAATCTTGTTCGCGGAATTCCTTTTATTGTAGTCGTTATCGTGTTTATATGACTAACTTGTTCGTTAGGATGAGGCCGGTAAGATTATGAAAACCAATTTATTTGAATGATGTGATTTG
Source organism: Drosera capensis (assembly GCA_001925005.1). NCBI lineage: Eukaryota > Viridiplantae > Streptophyta > Magnoliopsida > Caryophyllales > Droseraceae > Drosera > Drosera capensis. The sequence goes on from LIEC01011230.1 coordinate 30,203, forward strand.
TATTTTCAAGGGGAAATGTAAAAACTACATCCAAAAGGGTGGGAAAAAATTCCAAATTATTTCCAAATGAAAAGGAGAACAAAGGAAAAATTCATGATCATACAGAAATGAAATGACATTATTGGTAACAAAAACATAGCACATGCAAATTTAATTGCCTTTTGATTCAATTAATCTAGTGGCTTTTGAGGTGGGGTCTTTGACGGCTTCATAATCTTGCCAACTATTGATGAGGATTGATTGAAAATATTTTTGTTGCGTTCGTGCATTTTGTCGTAGTTATAGAGTATATGAGACTTATAGATTTGGATGTCACTTTTTCTTTACATCAAATGGATAACATCTTGATTTCCGAAAAACAATAATAATAGGATAACATCTTGTTCTATTTTGTTCTATTATTAATATACATGAAAAATCTCTTATTCAAAAAAATATACATGAAAAATATATAAAAAGAAAAAATAATTTAGCAGACAAGTGACAACTACATACATTATCGTTGAAAAACACGTTCTCAACCAAAAATTAGGATAGTCCGTGGAAAATGATGCAAGATATAACAAATGGTCAACCTTTGTTATAAATGTGATGTATAACCTCTGTATAAATATACATACAACAATGAAAGTCTATTTTGTGTGCAATTTGCTAAAATTGTGAATCTAGTATTTTTAACCTAATGCTCAATAGATTAAGCGTTGCTACTATGAATTCTTTCTTTTTACTAGCAGATCATGTGTTATCTTCGTGCTTTCTACAAAAAACAATTAACACGTAAGGTTACATGACTTTTACAAATAATTTGTTCGTGTGTAGCACAAAAAACTCGAGTTGTTCACGTGGTAAGTATCATATTTCATCTTAAATATTTAAGATAAAACATAAAAACAGAATCTACATATGGCGTCTGTGCAAGTCAACCATAAAGCATTACAGAGCATGAAAATAAGAAAGTATTTTCTTGTAACAAACTCTTAATTCAAAGGTTTGATTACAATGACAATACATGAACTTCCCCTTTTCTCTTTTGGACATGTTACACAATTGATTTTGCATCTTAAATAAATACTAAGTAAATAGACTTTTGATTATAGCTACGATTAGGCAAGCTACTGAATGGCGCCCACTCTAAATTCCAATCACCAAAGCCAATAGGAAAATTTAGAGAGAAAAAAGGAATAAAAATAACTTCAAAAAGATTTACAACAATTTTAAAATCTGTGTTCTTTTCTAGGTATATATCTATCAAAAATGGATATGAAATTTTTTCAAATTATTATTAATAAATTGCTTACATGAATGACCAAGCCTAGCAATGCGAGCAAATATGTCTAGAGCTGCAACCATAATCGAATGTACATGGAATTCATGATTTTTTTCTGAGTCGAATTTAAATTAAAACACCTTAAATATTTTGTTTAAATTTATTATCATTATGATTTGGTCACTCAATCGGCCATAATATAACGTCAACAATTCAGTTTCAACTACTACCTTTGTATACGATGACAGATCTCTCGTTTTTCCTTTGTTTCAATCCATCATTTATTTTTTTTTGGTAAAAACTATTTTCCACTACGTCTGATTAGGTCAGTTTGTTTTCTATGGTCCGCTTCATCTTCTCCTCTTTCTAATTGGGATTGTATTGTATTGTGTTGTGTATTGGTGGCCCCAAAACCCCATTGTCTGGTCCTGTGCATTGCTGGATTCAACCTTTCATCTTTGCTGGTCTTTAATGGAGTTTGTCTCCTTGAAAGTGACTCTCTAGTCACCCCACACAAACCCCTCTTTTCCCTTTGCTTGTTTGGCCCCCACACAAAACCCACCTTTCCATTCTCTCTTTTTTCTCACATAGACGAGACCCTTTGTTCTCCTTCATCTTGTTCGTCATCATATTGCTTACCTGCTAAAAAAAAAAAAAAAAAGGGATCAAAATCCTTTTTTTTTTTGAGTGAGGGTTTGATGGTGGATTGAAACCCACCACTATCAATTTTCCTTGATCTTGTGGTGTTTTGATTTGATGGGTCTTTGAGATCTGAGCCCCTCATCTCCTAGCCACACATGATCAATACTCACCCAGATGAATCTTCTTCTTGGTTTGCCAACCTATTTGCCAAATTATAAGGTACTGTTAGTATGAGTGGATACCCTTTTGTTTTCTCTTGCACTTTTCTGCTTTGTATTATGTTAAAGTTATGATCTTGATGTGGGTTTTCATGGTGGTTGATATGATTGGATCAATTATTGTTTGGATTGGGTTTATTGGTTTTGAGAAAAATTGAAGCTTGCCCACTTTGTTTTGTTGGGTTGTTTGTTTGTGGTGAACTTGGTGTTTTCCCCACTAGTTGAATCTGCTCCTTTGTTGTGGTGTTTTGAAACTTTTTGGGTATCAAGTCGCTGACCAAACTAAAACACTGTTGATGAAAGTTGGATCATAGTTTGCAACACTTTTGAAGCTGTTGTTGATTGATTTCCTATATCCACAATCTGGAAACCTGTTGATTGATTTCTCATCATCATCATACAATCCCGCCATCCCGGGACCCTATGCAGGACGGGAATAACTGGGTTTGTGTTTGTTGTTGTCGTTGTTGTTGCCATCATGATCTTGATCTGTTGATGCAAACTCATATACTATAGTATTGATTCTATGATCTGAGCATGTGTTATGGTGTGTGCTGATATAGAAAGAAAGGAGTTATTGTAGAGACTCGGGCAATAAGGGAAGAGGGGAAAAGTGTGGTATTGTGGTGCGGTTGAGCTAACTTGGGATTCATGTACAAGATGGAGATGCAGTTGGAAGTTTGGATGAGATGAGGGATTCCATCTGCATTCATGAGCTTTCTAAGTGCGTGCTTGTGGCCGACATCGGATGCTTCTCAAGGTCGTGGAGGGTCGGATTCAAGTGGGTCGGGTTCAGGTGGGCGTCGAGATGGGTTGCTGTGGTACAAGGACATCGGCCAGCATGTATATGGCGATTTCTCGATGGCTATGATGCAAGCCAACAATATAATAGAGGATCAGTGTCAGATCGAGTCGGGGAGTTTGAGCAGTCTTGGTTCCGGCCCGTTTGGTACTTTTGTGGGCGTATACGATGGCCATGGTGGTGCCGATACGTCACGCCATATCAATTATAACCTCTTTAACCATCTCAAGAGTAAGTTTCCTGATGCTTGAACAAGTTTTGTGATGTTGAGTAAGTTCCATGGTGTGCTGAATAGGTTGCAAATCAGAACTTTTTGCTTTGTTATTTGCTTATTATCTTTGCCTGCCTGTTGTTTTCTCATGTCGGATTCGTCCCTATAATGAAATGACCTCGCTTTCATGATCATCGTGGTTCTTGGGGTCATTTGTCGTCTTTTCTGAGCTGCTTCTGTGTTTCCTGCTATCGTGCTCCTTGATTCAATGTCTGCATCCTATTTGAGGAAGGATTCTGATCTGGTAGCATGTTTCGATATCACGCAGAATCAATAAAAATGGGTCTCTTATGAGTTATGACGATTTTTATCCACGTTCCTAGTAAGAAATCATTTCATGAGCTTTAATTCATCAGTTTCTGGTAGAATTTGTTTCGTGACATGGTATACTTCCACAGTTTGATTGAGTGGTCAATTGCAAGCTTGACTTTTGGGAGTGGACCTCAACGATCTAGATCGCTTGCTTGTGGACACTGGAATCTGATCATATAAATAAAGTGATCAAGATATGATTAATGTTGCTTCTTGCAAATAGACTTGGCCATCAAATGCCTCTTAGTTTATGGTGTCAACTGTTGACTATGGTTAACAATTTTCTTCAGTGCTGGTCCGTCCTTTGATTTATTTATGGTCTAAATATCGTCACTACCAGAATCATCAAATTTATATGAGACCCAGTTTCAATTTTATGGTGCAGGGTTTTGTGGAGAGCATCAGTCAATGTCCGCAGATGTGATTAGAAAAGCAGTTCAAGCGACAGAGGAGGGGTTTCTCTCTGTGGTAAGCAAGCAATGGCCCTTGAAGCCCCAAATTGCTTCCGTTGGTTCATGTTGCTTGGTCGGAGTTGTATGTGACGGGACACTCTATGTTGCCAACCTTGGCGATTCTCGTGCCGTATTGGGGAAACTTACGAGAGGAACAGGAGGTATCCAGCCGGTTCAGCTCTCTACGGAGCATAATGCCAGTTTGGAATCTGAGAGACGAGAGCTGCAATCTATGCATCCAGATGATCCACAGATTGTCATTTTGAGACACAATGTTTGGCGCGTAAAGGGAATCATACAGGTATAGCACATCGCTTGTGATAGTCAAATGTTCCAAGTCTCCGTGTAAACCGTCTCTTGCTCCAGGAAGATCTATACACCTTTGATTCACGCCTTACAAGTTTAGCTTATGTTGCCTGGTTGCAGATTACGAGATCAATTGGCGATTTCTATTTAAAGAAGCCTGAGTACAACAGAGAACCGCTAAATGCTAAGTTTCTCCTCCCTGAGCCTTTTAGAAGACCCATCCTGAGCTCGGAACCATCAATTGTAGTGCATGAACTTCAGTCGCAGGATCAGTTCGTTATATTTGCTTCAGATGGACTGTGGGAGCACCTCAGCAACCAGGAAGCTGTTGACATTGTTCATAGCAGTTCACACGACGTAAGTTTCTTCAGTGCTACTGATGGCCTCTCACATGTTCCTAAGACATCTTACATGTCCCTTGAAAGAGCGACTCCAAGTTGTTTGGGATGTCATCTATTTGTCCTAGCTGTTCGGGGGTACTTTTTAGGGTTGATCCTCTTTGTAGGCAATCTTGTGGTGGCTTGGAATATGAGTTTGATGAGCCAGATCGGTTTGGTTGCCTAGTAAATTTACCTGTGCATTCCCACAATGTTGAAAAAGGCGAAGTTACCAAGTGCAAAGCCTTTTGTAAACGATCAAGTTTTCCTCCTCGACACGGGATAAAACTTTACCATGCATGTGAAAAACATAACCAATGAATCTGTGTTGTTGCTTGCAGGGAAGCGCAAGGAAGCTGATTAAAGCTGCCCTGCAAGGAGCAGCGAAGAAGAGAGAGATGAGATACTCTGACCTCAAGAAGATAGAAAGAGGAGTTCGGCGGCATTTCCACGACGACATTAGCGTAATTGTGCTTTTCCTCGATTCCAATCTTGTCAGCCGTGCCACCACAGCCGCAGGACCCCAAGTATCCCTGAAAGGTGGCGCAATGAGCCTGGGATCAAACTCGCGAACCTCAGTACAGAATGGCTCTTGATGCTTCGGACCGGTCTAGCTACTGTTTTTTTCCAAACTGTTGGCGTGTTAGCTGTGGTTCCATACATTGTACTCCGGTAACTGCTGAAGGAGATTACTCCAGCGATCCTGAAATTTTTCTTAATGTGTGAAATGTAGTCGCTCTTTTGTCTTTTGGAGTGGGAATTGACATCAGGGTTTTAGTTCCTTCCCACGACAGCGAAGGAAACATCAGTATGAGAAATCGCCAGCGTCATCAGAGCATCATATTGTTTTATTCTTCTATTTTCCAGACGACTCCTGTTCAAGATTAGATTCATAAGTAGTGAGGAAAGAACAATATGTGCGATGGACGATTTTACCAGAACAAGTTCGTCTGTAAAATCACATTGCTGATGAATGCATTGAAATTTGATGACTGAACTGCAAATAATAAGTGTGACTTTGTCATTGGTGATTTCTCACATCGATCATCGAGAAGAGTCGACGAGCCAGTATGTCTGAGTAACCAATAACCTGTCAAGGATGCACACAACTTCCTTGGAGCCATTTGCAATATCTGGAAAGAACAAGTAGCCAATGATTTACAAGCAATGATTTCAGAAGGTACATGGTTTTTTCGTTGCTTCAAGTTTTGGTTCAACATTCTATACGAAAGTGGTGGAAAGAAAACATTAACTGGGAGGATGATCCCATCCGTTTGCAGTATAATAGAGCTGTACATGAGCGCAATTACCAGGAGATTTCTATTTGTACATAGCAAGATGGCATACATCCTATATGGAAGTTGACGCTATGATCGTGGAAAGAATCAGGCGCATGCATCGGGTGATGGATTTCCTGGATCACCTATACAGCAGTTTGAGTCCTCACCGAAGGTACAGAGACACCAAGAACTGTGAGAGTAGTATGAACTCACTGACCACTGCAGAAGGTGAGTGCAGCCCGAAGAATGGGACAATATCTACCTGCAGCCAGTTCTCGACAGCCGAGCCTACAACTGCACCACTCACAAGTCCTCCAACGGTGATTAAAGTCGCCTTCCCTGCAAAAATACAGGAAGCTAGTTATCCTCCAATAGAGAGAAATCCAGAGAAAAAACTATTTTGATGGTTCCATCCCTGCAGAGGGGTGCCCATTGCTCAGGCACTCACATCAAGGGCATCAAGATTAGGGGTTCGAGTCATGGGGGGAACAATCCGTCGGTGTACAGGATAAGACTGCATACAAATTAAAATAGATGGAGGCTTGCCTAGCTTCACATTCTTCTTGGTCATGAAATACAGGGATGCTCCGAAACTGGAAGCCAGGATTAAACCAGGAACATCAGCCCCAGCATAAGCTCCTGCTGAAGGCGAAGAAGAGCCGTTAATATAAGTCAAGGCCATCAGAGCTCCATAAACTCCAGCCTGCAATCCCAGGCTTTCTACTGATGGTGTATCAACAACTACAGGAGGATTCTTGATTGCTGTTTGGAGCCATTGAGGCCCTGACCCAATCTGAGGGGCATTGACTGGTTTAACGTCAGCATAACGGATGCTGCTGTTTGCGACCTTTCCAGCCTGACGCTGCATTAAGCTCTGCATTAGCAAGGTGTCATATGCAGCTTCAACCTGAAACAAATAACAATTTGATCATCCTCGGATCAGCACTGCTAAAATTCTAATGAGATACAGGCTAGCACTAACAATGACCAGGATGAATAATTGACAATCACCAGATTACTGAAGATGTATGAGTTGATTCCATTACCAAAAAGAATAAAAAAAAACTAAAGAGCATATAGGTTTGCTCTAACCAGTAACAATTCATTTGGATTTTTAGGTTGGGATATAAGTTCCTTTCTTATATGTACGCTTCTTGTAAGATGGCTACTATTAAACCTCTGGGGTTCCAACTCAAAATCAATTGGCAAATGAGTGAAGTGGTACAAGATCTGTATATGTGATTGTATTGATTTTTCAAACACCAGTATGGGTAGAGTTTCTCAACATGCTCCTTTACGCGAATGCCTACATTGGGCTAGAAGCGTTGACATATTTTGGGTGGCGTGAAGTATTGAGCTGTTGGGCATAACGTGCTCTGATACCATATTAAATCTCTGCGGTTCCAACTCAAAATCAATTGTAATGATAAGAATCTATGTATATGATTATATTGATTTCCACACCCCAATATACGCAGAGTTTTCTCAATAGCTACTCTTCATTCTTCATTCTGATATTTTCCACCCAAAAAAAAAAAGGTAATACAAGGCAGCGGAATACAGTCGATTACATGTAGTCCTGCTCGAATTACAAGCAACAATTTGGCACTGAATATGAGTCATAAAGAGCACAGCATTGAACCTAGTTTCCCAAAACATAACCCTGGTTCGCCCAAACGGCCAAAAAGCCATGAAGCAGAAATATGCATGTACATTAAATTTCCTTCCTTTTTTGAGAAACATCTATATGCAGGAAGATCCAAGCATGTTTCACTATAACAAGGAGCAGGAAACAACTGGACTCCTCTCTTTCTCAATGGTTCAGATACACATGTTTAGGTGTGACTCTTGAGCACATCTATTCCAATCATGGGTTAAGTTCCGCTTCAATGCAACGCGAAGAACTAGCGAATCCATATCCACATATACACATACCAAGAAATATCAAACGAATCCACCTTCTCTTACATTACAACCATTACCGTCAACCGCGATTTTCTTCTACTAAATGTTCAAAAATGGAAACTTACCAAATCATTGATCATTTTTCTCTACAAAGCCAAATCTATCCACTCACAAAAACAACAGAATCACATTCATCACCACGATCCCGAACTCCACATTTCATCACGATTTCTATCCAAACCAAGGAAATCAAACAACACCCATATAAAGAAGTACCCAACAATGAAACCAGTTCATTCCCACACGCAACCTCCAAACTTGAAAACAACAAAAAATCCAATCAATTGTCAATGAAACAACACCCAAAACACTATCCGTTCAAAAAATTAACCTCTGAAACCAAAAGGCTCAATCTTTCCCCAAAATCAATCAAAACCGACCACCCAAATGAAATCAGACACGCAAAAATCAAGAACCCAATTTTAATTCCCTCAAAGCACAATCAATAAACCCAATTTCAATTCCCCTCACCTTGGCAATCAAGAACTGATCATCCTTGCAATTCTTCAAAATCTCATTCTTGGCCCTCAATATATCATCAAACGAAGCGCCCTCGTTGACACCGAGAAGCTTGAGGGCGTTCTCCGTCGACATCTCCTCCGCTGACGAGGAGTCATCCGCTCTCGACCCATTATTCGTCGCCGCCACAACAACAACCCGAGACAGGCGAGGAGGGAATGAGAGGGACCAAAAGCGGTGGAGTTCGAGGGAAGATGGGTGCGGCGAGATGGGTTTGATGGGGATTGGATTGAGGCGGCTGATTGGGGGGAGATTAAGCGAAGTGGTCATCGGCGGCGGCGAGAGGTGGTGAGGGGGGAGAGTGACAATCTGAGGCTGAGAAGGTCGGAGGATTAGTATAAGAAGTAAATTAGACAATGAGAGTGCTCGTTGCTAGCAAGGATGTGTTTACGTGACGATGATTGCTAAATTTTGTGTTAGATGCGATTAAAAACTCGTATCTTATGAGACATACTACCTAGATCGTGAAGTCACAAATAGCTGCATTATGGAATTGTTCAACTTGAGCGTTTTTTATTTTAGTTTTCAGATTTTTTGTAATTATCAGTTTAAATAAACAGTATAACATAAACTATCTATAAAATTATTTGACAAATTCTTACAATTATAAAATTTTTTTTATTCTTGCAAACAATATGCAAAGTGGATCATGCACACAACATAACGCCATGACTTATGTGGGATAGGGAGAGTTCATTTTCCATTGGTATCACATCATGTGTTGCTCAAACAAAGAAATTGCAAGGTGTTAAAACGAAGAAAGAAAGCAAGCAACGCTTGCAGCTTCTTAGGAGAGCTTGACAGAAAAGAACACAGCAGAAAATTGTGCTCATATGCACCTGGAAGGATCGGAACTAAAAAAAAATATATCCACATAATTCCGTAAAAAATAGAATATGAAAAAAATATCTTTATAAACAGAATAATATAAACAGATCTTATTCCTATTTATATATTGAAAGACTGTTTCCTAATGTCCTCAGGACCTCGCGATTATGAAAGAAAACAACTTATCACCGAAAAAACATATCATTGAAAAAACATCTCGAAATCAACTCGGCCTATTCGACCCTAGGATTTGTATAATGGCCCAGAACACGTTTATAGAAAAAGAATATGAGACTTATGTTTGCTTGGGATTCATCCATTACCATGTCTAAAATACAACTTATTCAAGAAGGCAACATTAAAATGAGATCTCATAAGTTCCAACATGTACAAAATGATACAATACATTTGAACTGACGCGCCTCGCATGAAAACCTTCACGAAAAAGAGCCCTTAGTCCATCGAAGGAAAGGAAGTAATATCAGATCCGTCACCCTGAGCTTTGTTACAATGGTCCTGAGCTAGAATCATGTTTTCCCCCACATTGACCTCGCAATTGCCGCGCTGACAATGAAGCCCACTACGACTAATTTGGATAGGAAAAGATGAAGAAACAGAAAAAGGCTAGCTGAGGCAGTTCGCCTGTCACTGTAATAAAATTTAGGGGACTCCCCTACAGAACTCGACTGAGGGATGATAGATCATGGATCGGTTCGATGCTTGGCCACCCAATCGAGATCTTTCTCGATTGATGATGCATCACTGATTGGGCTGTGTTTTCCTGTAAACTGATGCATAATCAGAATCCATAGATATGATTTTTAAGGCTTAAATCAAGAACAAAAAAGGAAAGAAACCTGGACAATCGAGATGATACACTTTCATTCTCTGGTCAATTCCTGCAATTATTCAAATAAACTACATGAACTATGTTCAGGACGTATGCTGAATCACACCCTCTCAAAATGAGAACTTGCAATGTTCCTTCCGATCAAGAGCACCATTTTGTTCTCCTTATCCTCCAAGAAAGATAACCAGTGAGATGTACATACAACAAACACATGCCTCGGTTCACGATACAAATTTACATCGATGCAATGCAGTCATTATCATCAATACATCCTTTTAAAGTTTCAGATATCGAGCTTATGATACAATCATGGATCAGGTGCCCTGGAACAGCAGTTTGTCCTCAACTGTCAACCGCCCAAAAAACCGCAAAACTGATAGAACCAAAGTTCAAGGCCAGAAGCACAGGACATAAATGAGCTCATAAAATCGTAACAGCATTTCGATACGTAAGTGAAACTGCTGCCATCGAGAGCAAACTATCGAGAGCAAAACCATAGCATCCACCATATATACATCTTGCCAATATTTTCAAGAGAAACTGCCTCAGCAATCAACCTCCGGGTTTGGCCCTCCACGGCCAAAGGTAGAGATGGTGCTGCTGCTACACCAACAACTACTCCTTGCAGTCTTGCCTCGATATTACTAATTGCACGCTGTAAAAATAAAAAAACGAAAGGAGTTTTTAGTAATTGCAAACATATTATGTCTGCAAACATAAAGGCTCCAAATGAAGCACTATCAAATTAATAGTGAATTGAGGTCAGTCACATGAATTCTTTGATTTCATTCAATTCTATTATGCGAAATTTATACAGAACACACTCGTCAATATGCTACATGGAAGCGTATTTAGAGAACCTTTTCTCCAAGTGAAAAGCACAAACTAAAACAGATAATGACTGATCCGTTTCTCCAGTCAATCACCACATACTTCCAATCAATATCACCAGATGACAAATTTTTTTGGCCCATATAAATTTTCAATGGACCTAAAACTTTTCATGAGATCCACAATAATAATCGCTCTGATCCCCTGAAGAGTTGACTCAATAGTGCACCAACCGCATCGAAAATCACACCATGCCTCGCCCTAAACTCTGAGCACACCAAACCCTAGCCAAATTAGTCACTAAACCCTAATCCACACCAAAACTACACACAAATTCACAACCATTCCCTTCACTCACCGAAACCTCGGTTCCACGAAAAACGGCGAAATCCGTCCAATAACCGGCAACACAGCACTTGCGCTCCCGTGATAGAACACGCCGGGAAAGTTCTTCGCCGTATGAGTCAGTAACTTCAACACCGTCACCACTTCCCTATCCTTCGCTGCCACCAATCAACCAATTCCATCACAATTAGGGTTTCGAGGTGACCAAATCAACTGAGAGATGAGGAGGTGATTTACCGGTGGGAGAAGGGACGACGCAGGTGTGGAGGAGATTTGGGAGGACGGCGCGGAACCGTGATTCGAGCGCTAGGTCGTCGGATTTGTTCGAAGGTGTTGATGATGATGCCGCCATTCGGTCTCGGAGCTCGTGCACTAGGCTCGAGAGAGTCGCCATTGGAGAGGCGGCGGCGATGGCGGTTGCCGCGTTTGAGTGCTTTTTGGGTTTCCCGCTTTGGTTCTTCGAAGTGAAGTATGACAGTCACTCAGTTATCAACACTCCTCTGTATAGTTGTGTATAGACCATCCTGGATATGGATTGACTATAAGGATATGACTATAATTATAATTTGTCGGACAAAGGTTTCATGCTTTCCGAACATACAGCGATGACTCTCTTCTTCACATCCTTGAAAAGATCTTATTTCGAACGATGTTCTACTACAATGCAACACTAATCAAATTGTAAGAAAGTATTGGAGACTTCCATCTATTTCTAAGCTCAAAGACTAGTTGTAAACGGTTTAGAGTTCACAACGGTTGCATCACCTAAAGAAAAGCATTTACACGTACAAAACAATGATCATTTGCATTACCATCAAGCCGCAACATCATCTGATTCATAACCCCTGAAATCTATGTAGCTTTGTCATGTTTTCTCCTAGACTACCAAAACTTGAAACGACTAATACCAGAACCAAAAAATGGATTTGGTTCTGATGCAGAAGTATCTATCTATCTACATTGTTAGGCGTCGGAATCCAATTCTGCGAAGGAGCAGGATGTCCTACAGGAGGAAGAGACCGGACGTGAACGCTTGCAGTGTGCACGCGGTAGTCAAGATCCAGCTCCCTGAATATCTTGATACACTCCTCGACTAACTGTGCTCGGCGTACCCATCTCTCACCCATGTTTTGGTAGTTCATCCTGTGTCGCAGCCATACTGCACACCTTATGAGGTTCAGATCCTCGATATCCTTCCATACGAACATTGGAGCCGGGTACCAGTGTTCTTTCTTATTCTCAATGTAACTGCAACAACAAAGAAATAGAGAAAATGTCGTTAACGCAAGGCTAATGCAGATCAACTTTTAGTGAGTTATCAGGAAAATAGTGTGCAGGATGCAAGAGTAGCATAACAAGGAACAGTTGATATTGTCTAAGTTGTATCATGTTGCAAAATAAGTAAAATCTCAACTACTTTTTAAGTTATTAAAGATCTCATCTAATCAGTAACAAAAGTAACTGAAATGTCATAAATAGAGCTTATTTATAACGTGTTTGATTGTCACTTTTGAGAGAAAAATTTCACATTAACCCTACATTCCCATGACAAGAATTTAGATGCTTTGCTGAATTCATCAAACCTCTACAAATAATAATTTTAGAAGATATGTTCCTGTACTAGAATGCAGAGATAAGTATCCTGGTGAAATATTATAGCAAGTGAAACTGTGAAAGTAACCTGAATCAGTCATGCCTATGGTACCCGTTGATACAAATAATATATTCACTGACCTCAATATTCTTTGCCGCATGACGCTAATCTTCTCAGGCGGCGTTAAAATATGGACCTGGAATTCTACAGCGTCTCCCATGTCAGGACTGCGGTAAAAGTTGTTGATGGGCTTTGTTAGGAGAATGCTGTTAGGGTAGACGATCTTGTTGTTGTCGTACCTCAAGAACACGGTGGTGAGAATGTTCATCTCCTCGACTACCATCTGTTAAATTTAGGTAATTCAGGGTTTGACAGGAGATTCGATAAAAGGATAATGAGACGGAAAAGACAAAAAAACGATTTAAGACAATGCACCTGAACACCTTCGATCTCACAACGATCACCAACATCAAATGGGTGGATGATAAATAAGAAGATGATGGACTCAAATATGTTCTTGCAGGTGTTTCCAAATACGAAGGTCACGAGGACAATCTGAGAGCTGGCAAATAACAGAAACTTGGAGGTCGCGATATTCAGTATGATGAGCCAGATGACGAGTATGAGTATGGAAACTAATATGTTCACCATCTGATGAAGCTTGTTTACGGCTGTTTTTGTGTCGTTTAGAGTCAGTGCAAGTGCTCTTCGCTCCCTAAATGCATTAACCTGATGAAAATCCAAGTCTTAAATCAAATAAAACTACACAAATAAATCTAGATAAATGGGCTTCGTATTTGAGATGGTTGGAATGGAACAGGATTATGTACCACCCAGTTCTTCAAAGATGCTTTGCTGATTCTTTCAGTTTCGGAAGCTCCTTCAAAGAGACTCATGGTCTTTCGGGCTTCATCTTCTTCCATGAACCGCATCAGATCTTCCAAGTAGATGTACCTGTAGTTCAAATATAAACGTATGGACTCCCATATATAATGGAATCATGTACAGAACAATATGCGACTATCAGCAACCCAAAACAAATGGAAAAGATGTTGCCAACTAGGATAAGTGTATCGAAGATGAACCTAGCCTGAGGAGCAGCAACATTGCGGAATATTTTCCGGGCAGCAGCTTTGGCCTCACATTCACTTTGAATCTGCATCACAGACTCATCTTCCTGAGCAGAACCCATTATCTGCTCATCAAGAGTAGTTAGACCTCGACGTCGAACAATCCTCATCAACCTCTTCATGTTCCATGCGGAGACATTCTTCTGGTTCAACTTATACAAGTGAGCAATGGTGATCCCCTCATCCTGCGTCTTAGGAATCGGCCCGGAGTGCTTGCAGCTCTTTCCAATAGGACTCTTTTGAAACACCCCACTCCCTATGATCCTAGGACTAGCGACTGCAGGGAAGATTTTAGCCCTTAGGTCAGAAGGAAGAGTGGCTCCGGCAACCTGAAGCCTCTGAACCTCGGCGATAGTCCTGTCCTCTTCATCCCTCAAACGAAGAATCTCATAAGAAGGCGGACCAGAAAGAGTCTCAATAACAAACTGATTGCACAATGTCTCTTGTATCCGATCAAAAAAGGCCTTCACATGGAAAGAAGACGCTAACACCTTAACAATCAACGTCTTGATGAGCCAGATGACAGCGCCAACCAGGAAACACACCAGAATCCTAGTCACGTTCTCGAGAACCTCGGTATTAGCCTCCCTCTTGACCTTCTGATCAAACAAAAAATGCCAAGTCAATAGGACTAACCCTAACCATATACAGTTTCGGACGGCCTTTCTCAACCCATAAACGAAATACAGAACACGTTTTCGCAATAAAAAGTTCCTCTCGATGACGAAAACGAGCAGGCTAATCCACCAACCAGAAACCAATCTCCCACAGATCAAAACCAACACCAAGACCTCCCATTTCCACAACATGAGTCCCCTCAGCTTCTTCCCCTTCAATGAAGGAATCACAAGACTACAAACAAAAGCAGCTATGAGCAACACAAGGCTAAACCATTCAAGCACAACCAATATACTAATCTTCACCTTCTTGTACTCCTCGGGCAAGTCCTCACCAAATAAAAGATCGTCCTCGTCTTCGTCTCCGCCAGGCTTTAACATTCCCGACTTTGGCAACTGTCCCGACTTCCCGGTCCTACCGGACCAATGCTGATCTGGAGGAGGATCAATCAACCTAGACTTAGTCTTGTTCCTTGACAACGTGGGCGCCCTCTCAAACGCCCTATTCGATGTGCACCGCAAAACTTCGGGATTGTCCCTACGACTCGCGGCCCTACCCCCTTGATCCTGAATCCTGACTCCGTCACCACAATCCTCCCCCGATGAGGGCAAGGAGGACGACGAGGCCTCACCATCAGAATCATCACGGACACTCGACGGGCGCCTGATAGGCCCTGACACCCTCTCCTGAAACGAGACCCTAGTCCCCCGGGGTCCCTCGCTGAGCGTACTCCGGGGGCTGTGGTTCAGGTTCTGGCTGTAACTCATCCTCGATGCGGCATCAGGTGGCAATGGAGGCAACCCGGGTTTCCAGTCCCCACGTTGATCCTCCATCTCAAGATCGACATCCAACATTGTTTCCTTCAACGGTTGGTCCTCCAATGACGTCCTGGCACTGCCATTGGAGACGGAGCCATTCATCTGGAAGGAGAACTCCTTGCCTCCGCTGACCTGCCTCTCCATCTCGTTCCAGAACTCGTAGCTCCCTTCCCGCCACATCTTGTTGCTGGGTCCCACCTCGTCCATTTTTCTGTTATTAGCGTTATTGTCATTGTTGGTGTGATCCACGACATTGTTCACCCCACCGGAGCCATCGATCTTGACGATGACATCGTCGGAGCCACCACCTCCGGCAGTGGCACGAGACATTGTGTGATCTGTGGTTGTGAGCGTTGCAGGTGATGTAGGAAGAGGACGAGGCGACGTGGATCATGGAATACGTAAGTTGTTCTCAGGGAAATGAATGTTTGAAGCATGATATTCATATTTTGCTGCTGATGAATGATGGATGGTTGTGGTTTCATGGTAACGAGAAAAAAAAGGGAGAGATGACTAATTGGACGATAACCCATGGATTGGTTTTGGGTGATTTGGGTGCATTGGATGGATGGTTGATGGAAAGAAAGAAACTGAGAATGTTACTAATTATGGATGGTGTTGGCACTGGTGGCTGTGGCATGGCATCGTGGCAGTGGCGGTTGAGGATTGAGGACTGAACGCGAAGAGAAGCAACATAGCAACAAAGCATAGAGTTGTTGTTAAGTTTTATACGACAAATCAAAAACACAAAAAGATAGTCAAGAAGAGCGCCAATCGCAATCGTCCAAGTTCATTGCGCAGAAATCCAAGGCCACCGATTTTTGGTTCCATCCTAGGATGAAGATGCAACAATGCTCAGAAGTGCAAGATGATGATAGGCAGCGATGCAAAGAATATATTGGATTAGAAAATAACTCATGGCTTCTATATTTCTGTACATGGTACAAAGCTGGAGAATGGATGCAAAATCACCCAAAGGAAAGAAAAGCCGCACACAACAAGTTTCCTAAATTAAAAGATTAATGATGACCTTATCAAAGAGCTGAAAGGAATCCGCTGTGTTTCTCCTTATGCCGATCTTCCGCTACTCCAACCTGTTCGAATAGAGCACATTCAGATGGTCGACAATCACAACGGGTATTGGTGTTCTAGATCCAGTATTCTGAAGAGATGAGCTCCACTGTATTCTGAGCTCATCAACAATGACAAAGACATTAAAAATTAACGTGACTCGCATATTGTCCCTAGTCCCTGACATAATTCCTTGATGCTTATGAACTATAGGATCGAGCTTTATAATCTAATAGTGTCGTTAAAACAACAAAGAACTTCTCTTAGCTCAACATATCCGATATATTGCACTAGTCATGACTCATGACATCATAGGAAGTCCAAGAGATCATTTTCTTGAGAATCAGCCAATGATATTGAAATGACCTGCGTGTTATTAATCAAGAAGTATTCATGAATTCTTAGCTTGGAGATTCTTACCTCTTTTGCTATTTGCGGTAGAATCTCTAAAATCTCGGAGAAGTCAGGTCTCAAAGTCGGATCCTGCTGCCAGCATCTCTCGAGCAGCTGAGAAAGCTTTAGAGGAGTAGTCTTTGGGATGGTGGGATGCAGGCCCTGTTCACATTTAAGACCATTGTAGCAAATAATCTTGATCGGGAAAGGTGGAAAACTAGGCACATCCGCACTGTTCATTTTTCATCTTGCACGTTTTTCTTTCATTCTTGTGTGTCTTGTTAGGCAATGCACGTATGTCCTCTGTCCTTAAATAGCCAAAGTGGTGTAGGTTGTAGTAGAGTAGGTGAGCAAAACAATAAGAAGAAAAAACCATAAAAACAAGAGATTTCTCACCAAATCTTATTGTATCTCCGCACACCACCGATCTCTGCCAACAATCATCGCACCACTTCTTGTTAAGTTCACTGGGGCATCAGTTCAGGCGATTTTCCGAACACTATAGAATATGTGCCTACTGCTAGGCAAAAGCCCGGATTTAACAGCAGCGTGAGTTGAAGTTTACCTTTTGTCCAACACCAACAGCTGCTTGTAGTGGAGTCAAGTACTCATACGGAAGCTGTGGATAACAAAATAGAAAAACGAGTTTGAAATCATGTGTCAATTTTATTGATTGCAAAAGTTAATTGACGATTCAAGAATTCAAGTGAAGTTAACCGCAACAAATTGGTACCTTTCCAGTAAGCAACTCCCATACCACAATGCCGAAACTAAACACATCAGCTTTGTGATCGTATGGCTTGTTCTCTATAACCTACAATTTCAAAAACAGTCCAGCAATTTATATTGTGGGTATAAGTTAAAACATATACCAATGATTGATGAGAGACAACCATTGAAGCTTGCGGATTAACAGCAAAAGAATGAGTGAATGACTAAATTGCACATGATATTTTATCTCAAAATAGCATCGGAAATATTTGTTCATTCAATGACAACGTATTAACTCTCACTAATAGTTTAAATTTTATTTTGATGCTATAAATTAAAAAGTTTATATTATAAATTGATAAATATATACGGTTATATTTTAGTGTATTATATAACTAAAATTTGATAAATATACATTCAACAATTTATAATATAAGTTTTTCAACCTTTTCAAATGCGTATATTCTGACAAGTTTATTAAATATGTATAATAAGAAATGCATGATTAAGATTAATCCACAATATCTTTATCAAAAAAAAAAAAAAAAGGATTAAAACAACATCAATAAAAGTTGAAGATTAAAATTCAACCTTTTATTTATGTTATTTTAATCTTAATCATTTATTTTTTATTATATATATATATATCACAACTTGCATTCTTTTTTTCCCTTTTTTAAAAAAGTAATTTAAACCTCTTTTGTCTTAATTTAATCGAAGTATTTTGACCCGATAAGAGAATTTATGTGTGAGGTGAATTTATTAGGTAATGATATTTTTATCCTTATGAGTATACGAGAGACATGAGCGAGAAAGAAAAAATAAGAAAAAATGATGATGAGATGGTTTGATGTGATATAAAATAGAGATATTTTGATAAATTTTTAATAAAAAAATTCATTAATATTCATATCAAACCAACAAATAATAATTTATCTGAAACAAAGAGAACATATAATGATATTAAAAAAGATAAATAATTTCGGAATTATATTTTGATTCATCAACTTATTTGAGTCATTTTCTGAAATGTAAAAACCAAAATACTGAAAAACATGTAGAAAATTGAAGATTAACCCAACGTACATTACTCATAGACGACACACACTTGCGTAAATTCGTGTTATCAGTTGCAATCGCAAAAAGTACAATATACACTAAAATAACCTCAAAATACTGGCCCTTGGCCTATAATGTAAGTGGTGCATAAACACGTACACATTACAAGCAAGTAGGAAATACTCCAATTCATTCATTCCTATACTGTGTGAGAGTGCGAGCAGGTTTAATTGGACTTAGTTTATTCGAACGACGAAAAAAAAAAAGGAAAAAATGTTGGTCAACCCATGTTGATTTCTTTCTTGTGAAAAATATTTGATCCTATAATTTAATTGATTAATTAAATTATAAATTAATCAAGTGACCCCAAGAGATCTCGAAGAGGCAGGACATAGTTTTACGTTGGAAAAGCAGAGTTGGCAGATTAGCGGATCAGATCAAGTGGCAAGGAAATTAGGTATTGGGAATGTGAAGTGGCTGCGCGATCTCTATCATCTTAAATTTGTTTTTATACTTTTCATCTTACATAAATTACAATATTTATAAAGGATTTCCGTTATACACAGTTTTTGTAACTTCATCCAAATTAATGAAAGTGACATGTGAATTGTATAAAAAATACTAAACATTCGTATTAATTTTATATAAAACGATACTTAATAATTGTTGTACTCAAAGTTTTTTTTATGAAGTGCCAAATTCTTGATTGAGTTGAAAAAGATTCAGAGATAAGACTCTGCGAATTATCCGCGCGTGTTTTCCCCCTTTAAAACTGATCTGACTTGCCTAACAGAACCCTGGGTCTGAACCATATGTATGAACAAATTATTAGTAAAAGAGTTTCAAAGCTCTAAGTATTAAAAACCTGTTTACTTCAATACTTTGATTCGTCGACCCACTACAAAATTCTTTGTCGATCCACACTTCAACAATAATTAATTAGTTAAGTTAATCCCAATCAATTAATAATCATTAATCCAAGTTGAGGTGGTCCAGATTTTGAAGTGGAAAGGCATGTGGCGAACCGACTACGCGTATATCTATTCCAATTGCATGGGAAAGTGATCACATTTGTGTCTCAATATATTCGCATCTTCCACGGAATAAACCCGGTTCACTTCTTGATCTTTTTCATTATCCATTTTAAGCTTGATTTTTTTTTGAAAGTCTATAAAAACTAGATACCAACTGGTCAAATGAAATACTTATGTCGTATTTTCTATTTATATATAATACAAAAGTATTTTTATCTAAAAATTTATTCGTAAAGATAAAATGATTCTTATTGTGTGTTTCAACTTTGTCAATGAACTTATTAGTTGAAGTGATTTTCTTATCGAAAAAAGAATAATGCCGAGACCGTATGAGATGTCACTCAATCTAAGCTCTTAGTTTAAGCTGTGGCAGGCTGGTCGGAGAATCAATCCTTAGACCCGTCGATCGTGCACAGGATATTTCAATGCATATCCACTTTCTTCTTTGTTGCATCTCCAATGACAAATCACACATAAAGGGTGTTGTCCTAGTCCCAAAATATATAATGTTAGATCAAGCTGGTACATATGTATCCGTGTTGGACCACTGAAACATTTTTCTCACTTCTCGTAACATGGACCCTGTCCTCCCATATACGTATAGTAGTGCTAGAAAAGTGCACACATAGTGATAAGGTAAACCAAACCTAATCGAATATGCCAACGTTGGTACATTATATCCCAACCATAGGCCTCCTATTACTTTAAACTGTGACGGGATGATCAGTTGGCCAACTGTATATATAATAAGTTTATATGATGACAGTAACTAAAAGATATGTTTGTTCATTCTCATCTAAATTTGAGTTTGAGAATTTCTTTAATGTCGAAACTAGATAGTATTGAGTATGAAGTGAAATCTAAGAATCTACGTTATCAGTGGTTTTTGAAGATTAACAAGGGGGTAAGGTGATAAAGCTGAAACCTACTAGTGATTATTCTAGATATAATATACCATAGAAAAAGTTAAATTGCAAAAGTTTTTTTTTTTGAGTTAACTTTTCAATATGAGTACTAATAATATAAAGTGTTTGATGTCTAAAGGCCCTTTAGTCTCTTTTGTTCGTAATATAAAATACTACGAGTTTATAGATATGTATGTTCATTCTAATCTAGATCTGAGCTTGAAAATATCTTTAATCTAGAAGTTAGATATGACCCATAGTCTAAACAAATCTACGTTTTCAGTGACTTTTGAAAATCAACAAGGGGTAAGACAATTAAGCCGAGGCCTATTGCTAGTCGTGATTCCAGATATAATTTATCATATAAAAAAGTTAAATCGCATAGGATTTTTTTGTAGTTAACTTATCAAAATAAACTGAAACCTACTAATTGTTTTTCTAGGTACATAATAATGTAGGTTTATCGATATGTATGTCTATTCTAATCTAGATCTGATCGTCAGAATATCTCTAATCTAAAAATTAGATATGAATCAATCTAAACGAATCTACGTTTTCAATGATTTTTGGAGATCAGACAAGGATAAGATGATTAAATCGAAACCTGTTAGTTGCTATTCTGAATATAATTTATCCTAGAAAAGTTCAATTGCACGGACTTCTTGCTAGGGGTGAGGCGATCAAGTACTATACTAAAGATAAGTTTCAAGGGAGTGGTCTGGACACATATATATTGTGTGCTTTGTGCCACCGCCGCATACAAGAACAAGATGTTCAATGAACATAGACTTGTAAAGCAATGTGAAGAGACACTGGTTTGGATCATTACGTGGAAACTCGACTTTATGCACATTATATCCACAAACCCGTTTAATAAGCTGAAACGTAGAGTATCAAATTGATTGCTGGCAGCTAGAACCTAAAACTTTCTCTTTATTAGTTCAGTGTCGGGATCAATATTAATTGCGAGTTTAAAATGAAAAGTATCTTTCTTTCTTTTTTTCCCTTTTGAAAAGAAAATAGATTGTATCTTGATACAATTATTCAGGGTGACTCAAATGGATTGCGTTATCAAGATATAATTGTTGAAATGGATTGTATCTTGATAACACAGGATGAGGTGACTCAAATTTTCTTAAGATGCTGGGCTCTTTCACTGTGCCCGTGTTGATAGTCAACACACATGGAAGGAGATATATAATTATGCACGTGATAAATATAATTGAATTTGATCATTATCGATTTGTTGAAACGATGAAAATGGGTTAACCTAGAATTTGATCGGATTTAAAAAATTTAGTTGAAAGATATATTAAAACTTTTTTTTTCAAATCTATACTATATTTATTTTACTAAAAAAAGTTAATATTTGACTCTATTAAAGATAAATCCAACAAATAATTCATTCTCTAAAATAAAAAAAAATTAAATCTAAAATATATGATAAACTATAAAGCCTCACACTTTCGTTTAGCGTTTGGTATAACTTAATACAATAATTCATAACTAATTGGATTATGCAGACAAACCCATAACTCACATGAGCAAAAAGGGACATAGGTATACAGAAAATTTAGAATCAGAAATAGAAAATCAAAACCAAAAACCAAAATCAGAAATAGCAGACATGAAACCCATGCCTTACTGAAGGAACTCAAAATCATATACTATCATCACGGATGTAAATCGTTATTTACGATGTCTCAATGAAAGTAACGCTTCTACAACATGTAAAGGTCGTTTATGATAAATAGGCATATCGATTCCTGTTGCTTTCATCCAAACAAAGCTAAAACCCAAAACACCTGCTGTGTCAATAAAATGGCTAGTACATGCCTCAACTTATATACAATCTTCCTTCATCTGAAACACACAAAAGTGTGTGTGATTAGCATATACAAAACTGTGATTAGCATACATTTCCCCACAGACGAAAATTCTGATAGATTGGTACTGCAGCGAATGTTATCACGACAGTTAAGGGTGCAGTAGCGACTTTAGTTTCTCCACCTCATTCAGGAGAGACGAATCTCGGACACAAGATTCGGCTAATATCTCGAGCCTTCTGTTCCATTCATCGTTATCTGAGTGCATACATTTGTTTTGTCCGAGCTGCTGTAAGGTTGAGTCCGCTCTATATCGAATTAAATCTAGCATCATCACCTGTGATTATGTTAAATCGGAAACACAAGTCAGCACGGCAAAACAGATTAAGAATGGGAAAACTAGAGTTTCTATTTTTGCATAGCATTGATGTGAGTAGAAACCTTGCTTATGAGACCCTCAAACCCACATTACAAATAATTTGCTTACCTGACGTTGCTGCTTTCTTGAAAAATCCCTCAACAGAGACTTGACTATTTTATTCCGGATGCCTTTCTTCGGAAAAAACCTTGAATACGAAAGATGAGAGGTTGTGTAAAGCAAGTGTATAACTCATGGAACCACGAGTTACGGCTTTGTCAAGGGCACCCGATGCCCAGGACTTAGCATACGCCTGCAAGATGTCGTCTTCCTCCTGCAAACATCGAAGAGTCTGAATCAGCTTACCCAAGCAATAAGTATATCACTTATTTCATTTCTGAACACAAACAGCCTGCTGTTTCAAACAAGGTCTCAAAAAGGCCGAGTTCTCTAACTTGTTTTTTTCATCAGTTTCTTTAATTAACAAATCAATGAGGGGGAAAAGAATTCGATCAGTGAATGGACTAAAATGCAAGTACCAGAGAAACCGAACATAAATATGCAGTACCTCAGCAGGTTCAAGGTATCCAACAGCATCGCCAACACATTTATCGAGTGGTGGCAGAAGCTCAAGAACAAGAGAATTAGATAAAGCATTCCACATTGCTAGTCATACAGGAGATTCAATCAGCCGGTGTAAATAAATAACGATCTGTCGCCCATAATGCAGATCGCCAAAAGATTCTGAAGCGAACTGTTCCAAAAGGGCGTCAATGAACAATGTAGTATCAGTTTCATGAATCTGAGACTGAAACCTCAGCAGATCCATATAATTGCTGTTATTCAGTCTGGATTCATCAAGTTGCCTACCGAACAGAAATTGTAGAGCTCCATAGGCACCCCTGTTCCTTTCGTAGCACAGACATCCCAGAGAGTAGCATAACAGACAACGAATGCAGTTTCCAGACTAATGGCATGCTCATAACCGGCGAATGAACTACAAACAGATCCTCACCCGACATAAAAGCAGACAATATTTCAATTCCTAACAGGAAGAATAGCCCAGATTTTATGACTTCAAGTACCTCCAGAGTCATGTGCAGCCAAGGGTTTCCTGAAAGTACTTGCTGAACTGCCATCCTTACTTTGCGCAAGGGTTGTAAGAGGACTAAGCAGCCAATTCTTGGAAAGCGGAAGAAGCTGGTGTGCCCATTCTGCAGCCAAAGATGCTGGAGCGTCTCTGGCGACCGCTGCCAAGTCCACATCCATGTCCTCGAGGATGGTGCCCAGAGAACCACTGCTTTCTTGAAAGGTTTTACGCCCGGGGGTACCATTGCCAGTTTCCTTAGGTTTCCTCTGCTTGACACACAACCATCTTTTACTGTAGTGAGAAGTTAAAAGCTCACTAAACTGCAACAAATCTTCGACACCATATTCCAGATTCAATTGATTAAACCCTGGAGAATCATGTATGAACTGGCGAATGCTCACATTGAGATACTTCAAGACACGGATTTGTAGCAGGAAATCAAATGCCTTCTTCACCACTCCCGCATCACCTGGTCCGGCAATTAAACAAACTGCTAAAGCAGAAAAAAATCATTTGCTTGCAGACAGTCCTCTCACCCTGCAGCAAACCTTCGTCCCATGCCGAGTCTGTGACAGTATGAAGGTCAATAAGAAAGCTTGCATCAGCTTGAGCCAAGGAAACAGTTATGGACCAAAAAACCGCCACCAGATGCTCTCCAACCAAGACCAACACCAGGAGCTGGTCCTCCCGGACCAAACACCTCGATACTCTGAATATGATGCCATTCTGTTACAACTAACTTCATGCATTGAAGGACAGCTTTCCATGGAGGTAATGAACACTTGATTACTCCATCTTTAATTATCCTGCCTTCTACCGATGAATCAAGAGATCGGGATGAAAAATGTTGATCCACACACTCACTTGACAGCTGGGTCGAGAGGTCAATAGAGACCAACAACTGGAATACTTCATGAAGGCAACATACAGAAGTTAGAGCCGTAACATGATTGGATAAACTCCTTAGATAGCACAGTTTATCAACGAAAGCGCCAACTCCATTTGCCTCAGTTGAACATTTTTCGATGCTACCGTAAGTAAAGCACAGAAACCCATTCTTAATGATTTGATAACCGATTTCAGAAACAAATTGTGAGAGAGGCTTCCTGATTCCTAAACTCTTACCATTGTCAAGACAATCATTTGGGGATGCCTTCATCACTATCGTGGAAGAAAGCGCAGAACTGCTGAAATGACCCACAACAATGCGTTCACGTGATCACCGCCGAAAGATTTTTCATCAGTTTCGGTTTGCAGATCAAAAGCCTTGGACAAAGAGGAATCTCTTGAGAATGCAATCCACTTCAAAGCCAAATCAACCATCGAAGAGACATCATTCCAGCACCAAGTCTCTCAACCATCACCACAAGTATCTTGCAAATGATTCATCGTTCTTTGTTGTGTATACAAGTTAGGAAGCCTCCAGAATGAGGTATGCTTCACTGCTCACAGATCAGAACTCGTCGAGGAGATTTTTCTCTACCAGAGGTTCAAGTCTAGGCAGACTCAACCACAAGCACAGCGCAGGAAAGAAAGCAGTGAAGTAAGAAACACAATGTTCGTAGTTAATGCAGACTCTACAAAGACGCAGTTATTCAGTCATTAACTTCGAAGAAAGCTTGCAATGTTCTCTTCCTGATTTTACCCATCTGTCAATCGAAGACGTGATGGAGTGCAATTGCCATGTGACCTTCTGGAAAGTCCCATCCTTTATGAAGTGCATGCAGAGTTTCTGATCAGACTGAGCCAACACCTTCACCATCATTTTGAAAGATCAGCAGCTACATAAAAACGATAAGACAAAAAGAAAAGGAAAACGAAAAGGAAGGAGAACAACTTGTTGTCCTAGAATTGATTACCCTGAGAAGCATAACAGATTTTAATCTGGTTGACAGAACATTCGGGTTCTTTTGCACCAACAATCTCTCAGCAACATCGACAAGCCTCTGGAACTTCGAAATCGCAGCTGAGCATGCTGGGGAAGCCCTGGCAACGGCAATAAGGATGGATAATATGGATTCCTCCAATGCCAGAGTTGGATCAGTCTGAAGACCCAAAAAAAAAAAAAAAAACAATGAGTTCGTTACATTGTTTTCTTCTTTTTGCTTCAATCATGCTCAACCATAAAATAAATGAAAAGCACTGAAATGGAGATCAGTGGGTAGTAACTGATGAGAGCAGTCTCACCTCTAATAGGGAACAAAGCCTTGGGAGGACTCCCATTCTAACTAGACCTGCAGCGATGTCCTGACTAGCAACAACATTGTCATCCTGAATAGTGCGTCCTGCTTCAGTACTCTCTTCAGAGAATTCCTCATCAACGATAAGCACATTTGAGGGTTTGGCACTGTATTTCCAAAACCCACCATGAAGGAATCCAAGACTGATCTCAGGTCTTGTTCGAAACACAGGCCCAGTATAGAGATCTTTCAAATGGCCTGGTACTCTCTAGGATCAGATGAGATCATTTTAGACTTTATTGTGTGAGAGAATCAGAAGATAGAGCAAGAAATAGTACCAGTCAAGAACATGCCATCGAGATGTCAAAGAAATTTTCGTTCACATCAGACGCCAGAATGCATTCAATAACTTCGGCACATCCAAAAATCACAATGTTGTGATTACCATCAAGTGACATCCTATTGACAAGGAAGTTAAAAAGAAACAGGTGAAAAAGAGTTAAAAGACCACCATAAACTAATACAACAGGAAAAAATGATGGCTGCATTTAACTTTTGAGAACAAGCCGATTGAGTGTATTAGCATTAGTGATGTGTACCTGAGGGATAACACAAGCTACGCCCAAATGGCCTCCCAGTCAACGAAGTCCTTCGTAGTATTAGTAGCCATCATACTACAACCAACCTGGGTCTTGGAGATCTCCATTAATGCATTATTTAGCACAGATGAGAGGAGATGGAGCGCAAAAGCTCGTTGTGCAGGAAACTGCCGTTCACATGCTTTAGACAAGTCAATTGAGAGTCATTGAAATCAGCAGTAATAAATGTACCCTAAATTTCCTAGTGTGATAAACAAGGTCTGACCCACCGGATACCATGACAAGACATCAGACAGAATGAAAATTCACTCAAGGGGTAGGATTTTGTTCCCTAGATACTCAAGACAAAAATGGGGTGGCTTTTTTGTTCTATAGATACAATGATTAAATTTAGCAACCGCATGGAAATTAACTAAACAGACAATAGGCCTTATAATTCTATAGATACTAACGTCAAAAAATCAGCCATGGAATGGAAAGTAACTCACCACACTCCTTGTGAGAGATACAGCCTCTCTAATCGTATATCCTGCAGCGCCACGGTCCCCTTCAGTTCTAACGAAGTCACGCTCACCAACTTTCTCCACACTATGACTGATCAGAAGTCTCCCCTGGCACACGAAAATTGACAAAGATATATGTATCAAAGCATGCATTCCGTACCCAAATCACAATGCCATTTTCCCACCAATTCCTACATCAAAGAGAAACTTGGGAGGAGGAGAGGAGAAAGAGAGCGAAGAAAATAACAAGAAGAAAATGCTACCCCATACAGCTCATCCAGAAGGAAAACATCACGAAAATAGAGAAAGATTTTAACGAAAACCCATATAACGACATCAAAACACAGAAAGAGGGAAGAAAAACCATAGCCTTACCAGGTTTGGCGATACTGCCAAAATCAGTTCTGGCCACATCTCCATCCAGGGAAAATCTTAAATCACGAACAACCTCAACCCTCTTACTCCAAGCATTCCATAAGTGGCCACCTGACTGGGGGCTATTCCGAGCAGTACCCCTGTCTAGCCGAGACTCTATAGTTTGTGAAGCATTCAGTGGTGAGTACGAATTATTACTCTTAAGAACTTCCGGTCCTTTCTCATCTTGATTCAATTGCTTATCAGTTGGTGTGCCATTTGAATCAAGTCCTTTTTTGCAGCTATCCCTAGGCTAGAGTCTTTCTTGCCCAATTTCTCTTGGCCCCTCCTTTGCAAAACCTCAAGTAACTTAGGATTCATCTTATTTCTAATCTCTGCTTGAGCTTCTGCAATTTCATCAGCCGACATTTTCTGCAAAAATGCTTGTTCTCAGAATCAATCTGACTTTCAAGACTCTGGCACCCATCATCAGAAGGATAGCTGCGGGATATAGATGGAGAAGGCTTAGCTTCCGACATAATGACTTGTGAGAGAAGTCATCGTCTTCCATTCTCACATCCATATCATCAACATGTGATTTCCTTGACTTTTTCCCACCAAAAGAAGCTGAATCAAATAGAGTCCTGTCCGATGACCTGGAGCTATAGTTTCTGTCGGCAGATCTTGTGCATGGTACATCTAACCCATCTAAGTCCATTCCCCAATGGATCCTCTATATGACTGAAAACCATTTCCTTCTTCATCCATACTCAAAGGCTCACTTGCATAACTCCCTCCAGTTTCAGCTGCCAGAGATGGCTTATAAGAATCTTCATTCACATCATAGATATCCATAGCTTCCGCATTCACCGTTGATTTCAACATACTTGAATTAGGATTGATGTCTTCATCTGTTTTGTAAGAATCAAGAAAAATGGAAGCTGGAACAAGCTCCCTCCAAGCCCTTAAATCCAACCTTTTCTTCTTTTCCTCTTAATTGGGTTAGCAAAATCAGCTATTGGCATATTATTTTAGTATCATTTTCTTCTTCGTAATCACTGTCATCATTGTCTCCACCAGCATTATAGCCCTTTCCAATTTTGGTGCCCAATACTACAACAATGACATCATACATGAGATTTCATGCTAACACCAGAAGGCCGTTGAAAAACTACAGATCCCGTTCCAAAACAGTGATGAAATTAATGCAAAACATACTAAGAAATAATGTTGGACCAATTATGCTTTACATCTTCGATCTATTATCTACACGACCAACTGATTCATCCATCCAGAAGGCCCCCATGATGCCAAGATGCACCCATATGAATACCTGATCATCCACAAACTTAAGCTCAAATTTTAGAGTCAATGCCTTGATTTCCAATCTACTCAAAACCAAAGGTTTCCACTAAGAACGAATTCTTGAGAATTAAAACTGCATACATGTTATTTCATTTCGAACAGCACTATAAGCGCCCAAGAAGAGGTTAACGAGGGATTCTGATTCCCAAGAAGCACATAACTAGCACAAATGTGTGAATTCACCCTATCTACAACCCAAAAGCCTAAACTAATATAGTAGTAAATTATAGATTATCCACACACATATGCTACTATCTCTTTCTCCGTGATCCATACAGTAACCACCAGCTCACATGTACTCTCAACATTGACACGATTCACAAATCAGTTATTTCCATCATCACTCTAATAGTCCACTAACTTATACTCCCTTCGTTCCATAATATAGACAACACTTACCTATTTAGACATACCAAAATAGACAACATTAGCTATTTAGTAAACTTTTCACTTAAAAAGTAACACAACAATTACCATCTATTACAGTGCACTTCAATACCTCCTCCCACCACCGCTATAATAAATCTCACTACCATCTACACAATAATAAACCTCACTACCATCTACACAATAATAAACCTCACTACCATCTACACAAACATAAATCTATGTGCCGGATCAACCCGTTTTTTATATTATGGGATGGAGGGAGTACTTCATTTGTCCAAAATTAATCACATCTTTCCATTGCCTAAATCCTAAACCAACACACCAGCCACTTCCCACTCTTCACCAATTCATATCATCAGACACAAACGAAACAAAACATATCGCAAATCAAGAAGCATCCATACAGGTCCGTGCGATCGGTGTCGAGCGACGGGGAAGGGAACCCCCGAGGGCCGAGGAGCGGAGGACGGAGCTACAGGTCCGCTCTCCTCGTCGATTACTTTCTCGAGTATGCTTCCTATCAGCTTCGACGCGTCGAGCTCCAATAAGTTCACAGAATTCGAGTCGCCCAATACTTTCCCTCTCCGCTGCGGCGCCGGAGGTGGCGAAAGAGACAGTTGGTTTGCTGCGGCTGCTTCGGTGCTCCATTTGAATAGTTAGGGTTTGAGCAGGTGAATTCTTTGAAATGAATTTGACATAAATCATTGCAGCATCTTTTGTCTCGGGATAAACGTAACGAGTGAATATATATGGATTTGAATTTTGATCGTGTTATTGAATCATCATGTATCAATTTTTATATAATATTAATAATAATTTAAATTTTATCATATTATTAAGATGAAAAATGAATCTTTTGAATAATATATAAAATCAAAATATTATATATATATTAGGAAATAAGGACTATAATGCTAATCCTAATATAGATTATGCATTTCTTGTTATGAATATAATTCACATATTGCTTGCTGTGGGAATATAAATCCTAATATCTATTATATATATAATTATATAAAATATTTAGATTATAAACCATTTAGATAACAAACAAGACAAAACAATTATTTTATTTTAAAATCTTTAAAAGATAATTATGTAATTCAGTGTAATTTAAATAATTTTTTTTACTTGATTAAAACACCTCATAGCTTTTTATTAAGTCTAAGGATTCGATCAGTTCTATATGATTTCTCGTACAATGAATCTTACAACATCCAATAGGTTTCGAAGACATAACAAAATTGATTTATTCTGAAAGTGACATAATTGACTTAAGGAAAGGAGAATTATGACCCCAATTCCATTATTCCTTCCTTCTAGACTATCAAAATATGAATTCATATTCATCAATCGAATATAGGAAGTTTTTCGAAGAACTATTCAGGATCAACTAAAAAAATATACTCCAATCCTTGTCTATTGACTTCTTTGCTTTGTCAGTAGAGGAGAGAATCTTTTCCTCTTCTTTTTTTTTTACTTAATAAGTTTAATAAATAAAATATCTAGGTCTTGATTACGAGTTGAAACATCAAGATTAAATATGAATTTCTTTGAAGATCTTCTTCTAAAAAAATAAAAAAAGGTCCTAACAATTTATGCAGCGTTATTTCTGAGGTGAAAATAATCAACCGTTATAATAAAACAAGACGATTTTTCTACAACTACTTTATGGAAAAATTAACAATTTTATCTTATATTAATTATTAATCATGCATCTAATCATAATGATTTCTATATTCTGCTAAAACTATTTATTTTATGAGTTGATATATATAATGGATTTTTGATCTTTTTGTTATATCATCAATTCTTATCTGAAAATAGACTTTGAGTATTTCGTTGTAGGCAATGTATAGAAATTTATTATATAGCTTAAAAAATTAGATTAATGCATCTAAAAATGTTAAAATTTTAATGAAAGTCATCAAATTATATTTGGAATATGAATATATGATCTGAATTGAGTTATGCTAAAAACATAAAATGATCAATAAGTTTAAAATCTTTTAAATGACATAGATATAAATTAGAATTATATTATAGATGATCTAATATTATTTTTATCTATTATGATTTTTTATCGTGCAGCGTACGATTTAGTAATCTAATAATAATGTTAAATAGTGAGTGTTCATCCACGAATGTTACCTTTTTATGGGTCAAAGGCACAAAGTTTTAGTTAGTTTGGAGATTCAAGGATGTTGCGTCCATGTTCTTTGAGGTGATATCCTCAAAGAACATATATCCTCATAGAACATGGACCTTAGTTTTGTGCAAATTGATTGAAGTATTGCTGGATATTTGTGTAGGAGATTAATATTGGTAAGGTATATTTTGTCCTTCCAAATCCCTCTCACTCACAAGATAATTTTGGACAATTTTGTCTTTGTCTTTGGAAGTAAAAAAAATTTGTCTTTGATTTATCATTTTCCTATTGTGTATGAAAAGTTTACTGACATTGAGATAAATTCATGAAATTCATGAAAAGTTCACCACATCTCCTCCTGAATCTTATATCTCGTACGTGACTCTTTGATCGAACCAAAATCCGACTAGTTTAATGTTCGTGACGAAGATGTTTTTACAGCTCTTACATCTCAGACAATAATGTCGAAAACATTATTCACATCACCTAGGATGAAAGAAATTGGCATGAAGGCCATTCTTCACCAAATCCCATATAGCTGAAGCAACAACTAAAACACTCACACAAGCACCCAAGCAACCAAGAACCAAGCTGATCCACCACGTCGACCCATACGGTTTTGATCTCCTCATCGCGATCCACATGAAACAAGGATAAACATAGGCCAGTGGCATCGTCATGCCTCCGAGCAGGGCACTTAGCTCCGGCAAGAAAGGAAATGCTACCGATATAAAGAAAGTGATGCATCCGAAGAAGAGTCTCAGCAAAGTCCTTAGCCACCAGGGGCATGGCGCTTTCCTAATGGTCGTGGCTCGTAGCTCGAAGTTGTCAAAAACTGGCATTGCGTATAGTGAGAAGCAGCATAGGTTGTTGATTATGATCATGATGTATATGATGCATAGTAGGGGCTTGAAACTCCGGTGACCGTGGAAGTCCGCCAGTGCATCGAGCATCCCTCCTGTAGATATCTGTAATTCAAGGTAAAAATATTAGCAACATAAGAAAAAGTTATCCAGTTGAAGTTTCTGCTTTGTGTATATTGTTTGATTCAGTTTGTTTTGGAATCTGAAGCATTGATTGGATCATGCCAAGCCCCCTCGAAGGAATATTGTTGAACTCGGAGGTATGGTGATACATTTTCGATGAAGATGAGAGCATAGTTGGTTCAAAATACGTTTTAAATTTGACGAGTTCAAAACAGACAATATCTTGACATGAGATGTCAGACTGTGCAAGATTGCTTGGATCGAGTCCTATTCCGTAGGTTTGGCGATGTAATATGATTTCTATGGCACGAGTCAGTTTCTGGTTGATTCAGATTTCCGTATCAGGAAGAAATAGAGGACTTAGATGCATACCAGGGTACCATATGCCCAGAATCCACCAATTGCTATAGAAAATAAGCACAAAGCTATGACGATATACGACGTAGTCACTGCTCTCCACATCGTTTTACTGGGCGGACGCATCGAGCTCGACGGTAGAGTCCCCTATGCACTGAGTTCCATTAACCTTGAGAAACCAAGAGGAAAGCCTAATTTACAATCATGAAAACAGGTTAAAGATTCAAAACTACCTCTATCTCGACGACAAGATTGTGCCCTCTAAACGCAAGAGCGATGATCTGGAGTGCTCCAACAATGCCCATTGCTTGACCTGCATCGGACTCCATTTCCTCAGATTTGGTGTAAGATCTGTGAATTGGCCTATCCTTGGTCAAGGGCACGGTCCAGATCAGGGAAGTGTACACTATGGCCGTCACAGCGCCTATTAAGGACACCCAAGCTACAGAGTTGAAGTTAGGGAGCCGAGCGATCATGACCGCGACACACACAAAAATCAGGTACAACTCCGTGGCAGATAACGCATTAGGATTGCACCGGGTGCCATCATCACAAACGATTTCCAACAACTTCTTGATGATCGAGCCGGTTGTTATAATAAAGGTGGTGCATGTCCCTCCCGATAGATACATGACCGAAAATAAACATAGCAATTTCCCAAGTCTTGGACCTACCGGAATACAAGATCAATGCCATCTCAGTCTAGAATGCGAATAAATGAGAACAAGATGTTTAGGGTGTGTAACGAACCGAATGAGACTATTGCGAGCTGGAGGTATCTGCTGTAGCGTGCTCCGGACGAGGATTCGTGTAGTTGAACAAGGAGCCAATTGGTGTAGAGTTGCCATGTAAAGGCTATTGATAAACATATGATTCCCCATGCCCTGTAACAAAAAATAGGAAGAGTTTAGGTCAAAGCATTTTTTTCTGATGCAATTTCAATTCCTATATGCAGATTCAACATCGCTGTTCCGAACCTTAAACTTTAGTCTACATATAGTCATGGCATGCCATCCATTTATGTTCCGTTCAAATCTTTGCAGTAGGCGAATGTAAGAATCGTATAATGTGCATAAAAGACATACAACTTATGGTCCTGACTTGGACAAACACAAAGGGTATGTGAATCTGGCAAAAAGGAAACAGGAACAGGAAAAGAGATGA
Source organism: Drosera capensis (assembly GCA_001925005.1). Classification (NCBI taxonomy): domain Eukaryota; kingdom Viridiplantae; phylum Streptophyta; class Magnoliopsida; order Caryophyllales; family Droseraceae; genus Drosera; species Drosera capensis. The sequence goes on from LIEC01011230.1 coordinate 64,122, forward strand.
GAAAGGTCATTGATCGCAAGACTCAGTGCATTAACGTGGATAGAACATGTTAAGAAACAAGTCAATATACTTGGATAACCCGTAATAGGATGGAACTTATAATAGAGTCGGTTTCTCGACAAAAAAAAAAAAAATGATTACAACCAAAGAAATCAAGGATTATCATACAAATAGTAACAAAGAATGTGAAAAGAGATGGTAAAAGTGTAGGAGAAGAAGCATGTGTAGAGGACTCATACCATCCAAGTTGCGCAAATGCGACAGGAAGCAGAAGAGCCTGTATTCCAATTCCTGAAGCAAGAAGATGAAAGATGCAAGTAAACAAATTTCCATTCCTTGACTCAGTGATTGGGAGCCATGCCTCCTGCGGATTAGACTCCTTCACGATCACTCCCTCCATCGCGCTCTCCATGTTCAGCGTCTCCCTAGGAGGAGTCGTCTCCTCTATTGGTTGAACCCTCATACTATTAGATAAGCCAAGATGCCTGAACTCCATATCTAACCCTTTTCGAAAAGAGATTATACTTTCTGTTTGTAGGAGAGGTACAATTGATCTTTGAGAAATATGGTCCTTTTTATATATCAATAGTGTTCACTGCTCATTATGATATGCAGATTGCATTACATATATGCAATCGCTTTGATAGGCGAAGTAGCAATGCATTTAATAAGTTGTGATCATTCAGTAGTGAATCACAGGATCGCTATGAGGTATATTGTCTTATGTCAGCAAGTTTACGTAATAGGTGATGACAATCTGGTTTATTACGCTCAGTCCTTGGTCAGCTCCTCGTGCCAATCAGGCCTGACGGAGCAGTGGTGGTTGGTAAAAATCAAAAGTCACGTCGAGTGGCTCTGGACTAAATAGCATCTCTAATCGTCTTGTGCTAATAGATATCGAATCCCTGACCGGAAGAAGTCAAGCATGGGGTACGTAGAAAATTAAACATGTCAAAGTACTCCAGGAGAAATATAGAGGGGTCCTAATTGTTATAGTTCTAGTAAGCAATTCGCTAACATAGGTTACGTGAACCTGGGAAAATAAAAACCTCTGATAAATTTATTGAGGTAAGCTAATATAGGTTTAGAAATTAGAGCTCTGCTTTATTAAAGGAACTCGATTTTTGGTTAGAAACTAAAGGTTTCTTGGAATCTAATTGTGTTTCTTGACTTGAATGTACGATCGTATATGTTTGGCAAAACCCGACTTATGAGCACTCAGTTTAAGTTTTTGCAGTAACTTCTTAAAAACGAAATATGAACGTTTTAAACTTGCGTTTGTACAAAATTTGTTGAGTTGTTAATCAGTGTCTATATAAGTTTCCAAAGATCTATTTACAGAAGAGACTGCGTGCTTGCATTTTCTCTTATCCCATCGCGTAATCTGATTAACACATCCCAACTTTCTAGTTGGACATGAAAAAAGCTATATTCAACTACAAATAAAACATGTATGTATACAGGATCTACAAGCCATATATGAGCAACTCTTGGTTGCTATAGTCTTGATCAAGGTACGACGATTTCGAGCAATGAAAGCTGTCTAGTGACAGCAGCGATGCTCTTTCGTAATCATTAGCTACCCTCGTCGGTCTCCTGATCATGGAGATAATGCGCTCCAAGAACACTGAATCACAAGGTAATGTTATAGGCCCATTGCTCGGGACTCCAAACTCCTCCTCCGCCATCTCAAAGAGCTCCTCAAAAATCTTTGTCTTGAGATACGCCAATGGGATCATGAACCGCACCTCGTCTGTTGTGTAAGCTATAAAGTGACCCCTGTTAGCCACGGGTGAATTGCATCCACCAGAATTGGAACCAATACTATTAGTCCTGGGCAGTATCGACATCTTTTTCTTGCTTGCCGATGCGAACTTCTGCCACTTCTTTTCCATCTTCATGATCTTCATCGGGCTGATCATGTTCTTAATTGATCCTAGTTCAACTGTGTTACACTCGGAGTTGTAGGACGACTCTATGTAGAGAAGAGTGCTTTGCTTGGTGATGCCTCAACAGAAATGAAATCAGGACAAGTTATATAGGTCCTTAGGATGAACGCGCCAGTGAAGTCGAGGTTGGCGAATTTGAGTTGAACTAAACTTAATAGTCAATAAAGCCCACGCAATACAGTACAACGCGATGAACTTTTGTCTATGTTTTAATTGATTGTAACGCAATCCTTGCACGTTTAGTATTAGCAAAAGCAGAGGGGGTCTAATGACAAATGACATGTCAGATTTTGTTGAGGGATGAATCTGGCAAGGTTGGGGCCATGATTTGCTTGTTTATCACATTTTGTGTTTGGACATCAAAGCCTCATTTGCTGCATTGGAAAGAAACCAAAGCAGACAAGTTGATGGAAAAAAGTGGAAACTGATAGTTGTCTTCGTCATTGCAAAGTGAAGACAAGCAGGGACCAGAGAGTCATAGCTGGTTCTTTGCTTATCTTATGGTTTTATGTTTGCGCGCGTGAGCACGAGGGATTATGAACCGGATATATTGTGTCGAGGATTAAGACGGATTAGGTTTCGTGGAAGGATCGAGAAACTATTGATGAAATTTTAAGGCGAGATGTTCTCATATAGCATAATTTACTAATACATTGTCATATTTAATATGTTAACTATTTGATATTCAGAATTCTAATTGGATAATATCATCGTTTACTAACACTACATAGGTTTTGGATAAGTGATTTCATTATAATCATCACTTTTGTTTTACACTATGCAAAATCTGATTAGTGCAATAAGCTCATTTTGCAGCACATCGTCCTACGAATAAACTAGCTGACATCGTCTCATGTTTTAATGTAGAACACTCAACTACACAAGATCCACCGTGATATCAAAGAATCATCAATTTTATAAATTTTATGTCAAAAATAAATCTAACACCTATTCGCATGACATATTGTTCACAAAAGGGAGCACCAAATTATTGCAACAAGAATCAACAAAGATTCTACAATCCCAGAATGTGAGCAAATACTAGGAATACAAAGCCTAATAGTACACTACAAACATACTCTTTTTGTACCATGGACTATGTTTTTGTTCTTTTTTCCTTTTATCTTTTGAATACTTTTGAAATGTAACTTATGTTCATAGAAAAAGAGTGACCTATATTTATGAAATTCCGACACGAATTTAATCAAAAGATTCTACTAAAATCTTACAGACATTCGCATTCTCTAGTCACCACGAATCCAAATCTAAAATTGATTCATCATCACATGGTTTTTGCTTTTATCAACTTCACCTTGAAAGCTACTAGTAATTGCTCGCCCTTGTTCTTGTTCACGCTAATACATTTGTAATTCATACAGGTAACAATTCATCTAACAAGAATCATGCAAACCTGTAATTTCCTATATGATGACTTTAGTTATATGTTCGATGGGACATCACAGAAATATACATATCTAATATACACGAGCTTCTATTTAATGTCCTAATAAATTGTCGACTCTTTAATCACATTGTTCATAGAGCCAATGATTGATTGAATGCAGTTGAAGAATAACTGGAAGTACTAATGTTAGGACTCATAACCTTATATCCGATCAAAATAGTGTGTTATGAAAATAAGTGGATTTTTTTTTTGTAAAATATTGCTATGTAAAAAAATAATATTTATAAAATACGGCTAAAGAAAAAAGAATCTGCAAAATATGGCTGGAAGTTTTTGGGGAGATTGGATCACGAAGATTGTGATCACTACACTAAACACGAACTTCGTGTTTAATAGCAAAATCCCTTTTTTATTTGGTCAAATGATAATGGAACACGATGTTCGTAACTAGTTTAATGATCACGACCTTCGTGATCTTTATTTTTTTTTTTAATTTTTTTTCCCTTTCTGAACACTATGGTCTGTCTAGTTAGAATAAAAAGTAAATGAATCACTATGGTAATGTTAATGTTTAGACAAAACCAATTCAACAAAAGCAACCGACTCATTTTTTGTAGTAACACTATGGTAGTGTTTAGACAAAACCAATTCAAACATGTTTTTTTAGGGAATCACTATGATAGTGATTAGGGAAACAAATTCAAAACTTTTCATCGAACTAAGCACGATTATAGTGTTTAGAAAGGGGAAAATAATGAAAAAAAAGATAACAAAGGTCGTGATCATTAAACAAGTCACGAAGGCCGTGTGCCATTATTATTTAACCAAATAAAAATGATTTTTCTATTGAACACAAAGATCGTGTTTAGTGCAGTGATCACTCGTGATCAGATCACCCTGAAAACTTATAGTCATACTTTGCAGATAATTTTTTCTTTAGCCGTATTTTCTCAATATTTTTTTTTACGTAGCAATATTTAACAAAAAAAAAAAAACCAAAATAAGTACATGATTTGTAATGACCAATGGATAAATCAATACTACACTTTTTATTGACAATGACCGTACTGCTTTACAAATTGGTACGGAACGTGCTATATTGTCCTGGATAAATATCAAAGCGAGAGATCCTAGGAAAACAAACACTCCCTTGTGAAAAATATACTCTCTTCCTCACAAAATAAATATAATAAATCATTTTTTGTATTATTTATTATATATTTTGAGATGTTTTATTATTCGTTTTAACATCGTAAGAAAATTATGTTACTAACTTAGGATTAAAATACATAATTTAAACTATTTATAGCGTTTTACGATAATTTTACGAAAAATGATGTTGGATCGTCCCGTAATATAAGTCAAAGTTTGTATCGATAAAATCCCCTGATCAAAGTGTTGAAATTCTTTTGGGACTAAGAATATAACATTTTGATTTTTAACACTATTCGAACACAAAATTTGACAAGTTCTGTTTCATCATTAAACAATATAAAAATGATTTTTTTGGGCAAGATTATATTACACAATAAAAAAATATCAATAGTAATTGACGAAAATTTTATTAAAAAAATATTTAATAGTCTAGTGATAATAAAAAATGCTATACAAATTCCATAATTAAAAATATCGTCATGAATCAATCTTTGGGATTTTGTTATTTTACACATAAGAGAGTAAAGCAAAGCAGCACCCTCATATAATTCCTCCAGATGAATCATAAAGAAATGACGAGCAAAGAAAATAACCAAAAGAAAACAATGTTAAAAGAGTTGTTCTAAGGGATAAGATAGTTGTTGTTGTAAATTATAAGTTAACAAATTTATATTATAATTTATTGAATATATGTAAATTAAATTTTAATTATAAAAAATACTAAAAATCTAATCATACACCTTCATCAACATATAATATAAATCCATCTATATTATATACGCTGTCATTTTCCTATCTTTAAAAATATGTCAGATTGATAAATGACAGTTTCATAATTTTTGTTAAGGGTTATATTGTAATTTCATTTTTCTTCGCAGACACCCAAAGGCGTGCCTTTGATCAACCTGAGGATCCAATGCGCTCATGCTGTTCGACAAAATGCCACAGAGAAAAAAACCCACCGATGACTAGAAACTAAGTCGTCGTCGTTATTCGTTTCGATTCAGCGAACCTCGGAGCCATAATTCGTCATTGTTGGCTTGAATCAAATGCAGATAGCTTCTATCACATTCCCAAAAGGTCTCTGGAAGTCGTTTTGCGGGCAGGTATCGATATTCACAAACCCTATTCGCGCTTGTGATAAGATTGTTCAGGAATCTTCTGGTTCATCCCTGTCGTCGGTGTTCTGATCATTGTCATTGGTCTTTTGATTCTGATCATCATTGTCATATGTTTTCTGCCATGGTTTTCACTGGACGATCCGACATCAATTTTTTGCGAAATTATTGAGTGATACTAATGAGGGATTAAGTTGTGAAATCGAACCCGGAATCGAAAAAATAATTTGATGACATCGTTAAGAACTTGAACAAAACGTCTAGAACTGTATGTCGTTGCAGTTTTTCTTGGACGAAAGGGAGTATTATTTATGAAACTATAATTGGATATCATATTTACTTATTGAAACCTTAGAGTCGGATCATAGAATCGGGATTTGGTGTGCATCGATTTCAACCGGGTTAAAGAAAGTTTAGTTCAATTGTAAGTAACCTTTTCCCTTGATTATATAGTCAGGGGTTCACCTGGGGCACCGAAAAACCGTCTCTATGTTATAAATGTATAATAGAGATAAGACTGCCTACATTTTTGTCCTCCTCACATCATGTATTTGACGGGATTTGGTGGGTTTGTTGTTTTGTTTTGCTTTTTTGATTTCGAGTGTGAGGTGTGTGAAATTGATGTTGTTGAGATAAGTTGCAGGACATGGAGATGGTCCAGTGACTGGTCTATGGTCCTGAGATAGCTGCTCTTTATCGGTTCGACTTTGGGTTTGGGTTTTCATTTCTTGAACAAAATTTTGCTACTTGTAGCATTTATGATAACATATGTTGCACCAAATGTTATAACTCGACCAGTGGATCACATTGTCAACTATGTTATGCGTTTATGACGAGACTCTCTTTTGCTTATAGTCACCTTGGTTGAGAATTCAACATCAAATTAGAAGGTTGATGCTAGGTTGAAAAATCTGTTGTAACATGTCAATGATTTTGACCCATTGTTGTTGTACAACTGACCAGGATGTCGAGGTTATGGGGTCAATGCTCTCTTGCTTTGCTAGGCGAGGGTGTGTACAATTTTCTTTCATAAACCTCTCTTTGGGCGAGAGCCCACTAGGTAGGTAGGGAGGGAGACAGGTATGTAAGATGGATCACATCAACCGGTGACTTGATTCCTATTGAAAAATCATACTTGGGAAGTATGGCTACAACTCCACTCTAACCGTTATATCCATAACTAGTGCTTATTGTGGAAGCATGGTAAAATTTGATAAACCACACATTCTGATGATAAGAGTGAACTTCAGATTGTGTCAAATAAGCTTGAAAATAACTAAAGAAGGTTATGTAGCATTAGGTAGAAAATCACAGTGCGCGAACACTGGATTGCTGAGATAAGTTAAATGATTTGAGCAAATGCTCAACAATCTCATCCGTTGCTGTTAATTAGAAAGTGTACGTATTATACTCTAATCTACAATAAAAGGAGAAAGACTGATGATGATCCATCCTAAAAGCTACAGGCTAATAATTGTTGGTTGCCATGCTCTTGTTCCGAATAAAGAGACTCGGAACAATAAAAGCTTTCTAATGATAATAGTGACGCTTTCTCTAGATCTCTAGCCAAAGGTCTTCTTATAGTTGATATGGCATTCTCCAAGAACACTGAATCACATGGCAGTGTAATGGGTCCTTCGCTTGATACTCCAAACTCCTCCTCGGCCATCTTAAATAGCTTCTCAAAAACCTTGGTTTTTAGATATGCCAATGGAATCATGAAGCGCTTCTCATCAGCCGTATAAGCTATAAAGTGACCTTTCTCAGCCACAACCGATGTCCTGCCATGAGTCTGCGATATGGATCTATCGCTATTGGTTCTTGGAGATGACATTCCTCTTTTGTTGGCTGCAGCAAACTTCTGCCATTGCTTTTCCATTTTGATAAGTTTCATTGGGTTGATCATGTTTTGGACGTTGAGTGAGTAGAGAGTTTAAGTTTTGATGAGTATTGTGGAGAGAACTCTTAAGTGAATTGCTTGATGACTGACAAGTAGTGATGACTCAGTTATATAGTTGCATGAAAAGCAGAAACATAAATTTCAGCGTATTTGAATTGTATACCATGATGGGCCATGAACTTTGGATTTGGTTAATTTTGGTTTAACAAACTCATGTGGCGACTGATTTTATGGTTACCTACATGTTAGATTATGTTCCAGAGTGAATCTGCAAGATTCGGCATAATTGCTTGTTTATCACATGTTTATATGGGAAGTTCATTAAGCAAAAAGTCTTCTGTGCGCCGCGAGAATGAAACTCAAACAATTGGATAGAACTATTGTATACTGCACTTTTCTTGTCTCACTCAGTGCTTAATGATGCGGGTATATGAGGGACCTTTTGGCAACACAGATATCTATGAGGCATGCTTAATGAAACACTGATGTGGTGTGCGGGGACTTGGTTTTGATACAAGGATGTATGAAGCTGCCAAGTTATTTTTGCTGTCATCGTCATTCCTCGAACAACAGCTGTACATTCTGGTACTAGTTTTCTATTTAGTCAGGTGGTTAATCCATTTCAGCAATGTGGCAAATTATTTAGGTCTGGGGAACAGGTCATGTAGTCAAAGATATGAAGTGATTTCAGGTGCTAAGAATAGTAGGTCACGCGGTGTGGGCCTGGGTTTTGCGACTCACTGCACTGAATGCTTAGGATAGCGAGGATCTCTATCTCCATGAAGGCATGAACATATGAGAAAGTTGTTTAGTTTCAGTGAGTCCTTGGCAAAGTTGGTCAGATATATGATCCTTGAGGATAAAACAGAGACAAGATTATTACTAGTTTTCCGGAATTGAACTTTATCGTCGATTATTGCCTTTCTCCTATTGAAACAGTTCAGCCATACCTGTGTTCTTTTGGTGACTCAGAGACGGTTGTACGAACAGAATAATGGATGAGTCGAGATGATCTCCTCTGCTATGCTGTTTGCTTGGGAGGTGATATGAAATTTAACAGTTGTTAGCATTTAGAAATGTGTGGTAACTTGGTAAGCAGCTTGGTAAAGTTTTAGTAGTAGGCAAAGAAAGAAAGGTGCCTCTCCACCAGATGTACCGATATCTATAAAAATAAGGAT
>LIEC01011230.1:72846-96413 GCA_001925005.1 Drosera capensis
TTTTTTTTTTTTTTTTTTTTTTTTTGTCCCTGACATATATCCCTGTGTTCTTTTGTTGAATCGGAGATGGTTGTACAAATGGAATATTGGATGAGTCAACATGCTCTGCTTGCCTGTTTGCTTGGGAGATGATATGAATTCTAACAGTTGTTAGAATTTAGCAATTGTGTGGTAAGCAGCCTTGTAGGCAAAGAAAGAAAGGTGCCTCTCCACCAGATGTACCGATATCTATAAAAATAAGGATTTGCAGCACAAGAACAAATCTTTAGGGATTCACCGTCACATGGACTTGTGTCGTCCTCGGCCCTTCACGGAAAACATCGGTGAAGGCGACACAATTCAATTTCCAAAATATCTCTAGTATATAAGCATCCTTAAGTTATTGGCTTTTGCATCTACAACAATTCATCCTGAGTTCACAAGTCATACATTCTTCTTTCTAACATTGAAGTAACTTCGAATATAACTACCACAACATGATCAGCTCTAAGAAGCTCATCAAGATGGCGAAGAAGTGGCAAAAGTTTGCTGCTCAAAGGAAAAGTATTGCTCATTCCAAGTCCGTGGCTAGCGATACAGAAACTGAAGATCCATGCAGCACAATGTTGCTGGCTGAGAGGGGGCATGTTTTTGTTTATTCTGCTGATAGGAAGCGCTTCATGATTCCGTTGGTGTATCTTCATAATGAAATCATTAGAGAGCTGCTTGACGCAGCCGAAGCAGAATTTGGGTTGCCAAAAGATGGCCCGATCACTTTGTCTTGTGATGCTAGCTTCATGGAGTATGCATTGTCTCTTATTCAAAGGAATGTAGGTAAAGATTTGCAGGAAGCATTGGCTTTGACAGTAGCTGGTGGGCATTGCTTCCCATGTCTAGAGCATTTGGAAAAACCAAAGTGCTACCAATATCCTGTATCTATTTTCTGATATAAGATCGATTATATGCTGTGTAGACCTAAGAGTTTAATATAATTGAGTTTCAGTACATTGGTTGAAAATTTCATGGTCTCCGTCACAGTTTGCAGTTGTTGTATGCAATTTTGCCCCCATGTTTGGTCGTTGTTTTCAATCCATCAACATCTAAAAACTTGATCAGAAATGAAAAATTTACTGATGTCATATTCATCTGCTTGGTACAGCATTTTCCCCTCTCCCATCCCTTTAATGCATTAAATACTGTAGTATTGGCTATCTAAGTACCTTTCGAGAACTTTATGTGGTCGGTGAATTTTTCTGTCACTGTTGAGTTAAATTTGGCTCTGTTTATGACCAATTCAGTGCTACTGTTTGTTTCTCATAGTGAAGTCTCATTTACAGTCTCGCCGTCATTTCCCCTCCTGCCCTTGTGTGACTCTTGTGGCTGTTTATGCATCGATGGCATTGTTGTAGTTATTAAGATATCTATCGGTTCATGATTCTTGAAACAACTACTAGGGTGATGAAAGGTGACACAATTCAATAAATTTGCATACCATTTTGTTAAACTTGATCATTTCATTTTAGCATCTATTCCTGCAATATGTCTGTTATTTCGAACTAAAGAAGTTACACTTTCTGCAGAAATTAATTTATCAATGCAGTCCATCTAGTCTGGTAAATGAGTGAACTTTGATTCAGGAAATCTCATTCGTATCGTCGTGTCTGATTGGTTTTCAGTTGGCAAAAGATTTCAATGTTGCAAATTCTGACGTGACAATTTCTGTATAATACAATCTTCCTAGGACTTTGTCCCTTAAATTTCTGCTCAATCTGTAGTATGAAGCCTCGTTAAAATTGCTTCAGCTGGATATCATATTGTTTAAGTAGAAGGCCGCCTGCATGGTCAGCAGAAAAATTTGCAGTCAAGTCTCCTTCCATTGTCTCAGGTCCCAAGGGATGTTAAATAGTTGCTTATTTGAATGGAGGAAGAGGACATTGAACGATAGCTACCTTCGCGGTCCACATCAGTTCTCATCAAAATAAGGGAAAACAGAAAGATAAATTAGGAGAAACGGAGAAGGAAAAGAAACTAGTTTCTGCTAGGTTTTTAGTGCAAAAGCACATCACCGTCAGCGTTAGCCCGATCGTGCAAAAGTTCTCATCTTGATAGCAAGCATTATATATGAATGCAGATGACAAAACAAGGAATGTCTTGGTTTTAGTATTATTTTGCTGCAAGTTATATGACTCTGAAGTCAGAATTTGATAGTAGCTTGTTAATAAATCTAGAACTGCAAAAATTCTGATGATTAATTAGCAGCTCTGAGCTATCCTGATCCTGATGTATAAGAATTTGTACAATGGTTACAACTTCTTTGATAATTTTTCTTCAGCAGCTACTTATTGGAGATCGATGTTGATCTTGGAGTACATGGGAAGATGACATGCAGCGGCGACTTTCTATTGACAAATACAGTGCCTTCTGTAAACCTTTGGCTGCATCCTTTCCAGTGATGCATAAGACCTGTTCCATGAAGGCTGCATCACATGGCAAGACTATAGGACCGTCTCTTGGAATCCCGAACTCTTCTTCTGCGACCTCGAGGAGTTTTCTGAAGATTTCATTCTCGAGGTATGCCAATCTAATCATAAACCTCCGTCTATCGACTGTGTAGACATTGAAATGCCCCTTTTCTGCCCTTGATGATGAACTGCAGGGTTCTTCATATGTGTTGCTTATGACAACTCGTGATGAACTGATCCTTTCCCTCCTCAAAGATGCAACCTTCTGCCATTTCCTGGCCATTTTGATGAGATTCATGGGGCTGATCATGTTTCCCTTAGGATTATGTATCTGATGAAGCCTCTTGATTTCTTAGAGATTGGAAGCCAAAGCTGTTTATACCAATATGGATGGGATAGGAAAAAATATATACTAGTATGCATGACAGAAAAATAGGAGATGTTATCAAGCTAAGAAACGCGATCATTGATGAGTGTTGATTTATGCTGGGTTAAGCAGGATGCGAAGCCATGTGATCAACTGTTAGATTAAAGGCTGTTGTGGTAGTGGCTGTCTTGTCATGCCTAGGTATGAGCCACTAGGAGGAGCCAAACTACTGTTGATGCTTCACCAACTTGGCAGTTTAGTTTGGTGACATTTCGTATGTAATATATGTACTTGGATATGTTTTGGTAATTTAAGCGACATGATGATTGGGCTTGTTAGGCTTGTGCTAAGTTGAATTGGATGCAAAGCCATACGATAATTGATGATAAATGCTTACAGGTAGGTGTTGTTTCTGTCATGCTTTGACATTGGTGCCACTAGCTTTGATGTTATACCAACTGGGTTTATATAGGCAAGACAAGGCCGGATTAGCTGGATGAACTTGTAGCTGCTCTCCAAATTATTGAGTAGTCTGTTTTACCAAATTATTTGGCAAATTTCTTATCATAAAAAATTAAAAAAAAAGGCAAATTTGGTTCGAGCTGGACAAAGATAGAAGTTATCTGATTATTTTGGCCAAGACATTTACAATTTGTGGTGATACATAGATCCCATCTTCATGCAAAAGGACCGAGCCAAGCACAAGAGGCACTTCTAATCCCATATTGGAAGTTCAAGTATGCACTTTGACGTCTTGACATAAACATCCCCGTCAAAGTTGTTAGGAGTTGGTTAAAAATGAAGTGTGGATAAGTTTGTTACAGATTATACTGTAGAGGTGTACTATATGGTCCACGGTCACGGATGAAATGACCAGCTCTTATGGTTAGTCATGAATTCATCCAATTAAGGGAGAAGAGACTGAAAAAGATTTCTTTTACCCAAAAAAGAAAAAAAAAGATTTTTTTTTTGGAATCTCATGACCTGATTTATCGTGACCTAATGGAAAGCTTGATAGTGAAACTGTATATGGTCAAGCTATGTTGTAATAGTGGTTTTCTCTATGAGTTTATCATATTTGTATCAGATAAAGCGTAAAATGAATTTTTATAGTTGTATTGAAAGAAACCAGCAGATCACTTGTTGAACTTGTTTATGCATTGGTATTCTCAATAGGAGAGTCGATGACTTTTGGACATGCTCAAGAATATCCGTCACCATTATTTAGCAAGTGTCGCTTCTGACAGCTTCTTGTTGTCCTGGAAGATTGATAGGCTTTCGTTCTGTGAACATACTAGTTCTTGAAATACTGACTAAATTCTACTACTATATGTTTTGCAGTGAACATTGAGTAGAAATTTTAGTGCAAGTTCCTGAAAGTTCAAGTAACATGATGTTATTCACTTACGCAGGTGGCTTTCTTGATTCAACTGGTTATACCCTCAAGGCTCATTTGTGTATCAGAGAATACTAACATGTAATAAAAGGAATTAATACTATTAAGAATCAGAGATATTTACAGAATTCTGAAACCAATATGCTTAGAAGCTACATATAAGCATCTGATACTGGTTATTTAGCTCTTGTGGCAACTGGGATGATGACATCCAGTGGCCATTTGCGATGGACATGACCTTTGCTTTCTTGTGATGTCCCAAGTTAGCAATTAAGAATCTGTGGATTATCTTCTATAACAATTTGTGAGTAACAAGATATCAGTTTTGTGGAACGAGAAAGGAGTACGAGCCCGACGAAACTCAAAGGGAAATGATAGAGGGTATATATGTTGCAATCGCTATGGTTTTTGGCACCATGTTGAAAAATTAACTCTTCTAAAAGCTCAAGTTTAGGACAATTTTCACAACTTTGAAAAATCATCTCTATGAAAAGTTCAAGAACCAAATTTATTAGTATTATTATTTTCTTTTTAAAAATTCAAGCTTATGGTAGAAGGTTCTCCATGTTATCTGCATGTTAGCAAGCGATAGAAATTGGAGGGAAAAAAAACTTATTTGGATGAACCCACTTACTGGGGCATTGAGATGTAAACGTTGATGTTGACTCACTAGTAATAGTTTTTTTCTGCTTTTGGTACCAATTCTATACGCTTGACCCTTTTCTGGTCCTGATTGATCCGTACGTGATCATTTTGTTTTGATTCTTGGAAAGCATTTGGACCTCGTGATGAATTTGAGTAGCTTCATATGATATTCTGCTTATGATGGTTGATTGCCACGAATATTACCACATGTTTGCAAAGGCTGGAGTGGTGGTGTGGCTTTACTGCTATTTGTCAGCGATATCTTCTCTATCAGATCATTCTACTATTGTTGCCAAGGGTATTTTCCACTACATGCATAAATTTTGGTTTAATTTTGAAAGCTGCGATCTGCTGCAAGCATGAGACAGCAAGTTTCAGTATAGCTAGAAAGAAAGTAGAATCTGTGTAAAATCTTGGATATTCTTTACTACCTGCATCATGACATCTGCTGTACAAAATTTACAACTTTGTTGATAGTTCTCTTCAGGAGATGCTTATGGGAAATTGATGGTGATCTAGGACTTCAGGTGAATACAAACTGCAATTCCCGCTTGTGGACAGGTTGATCGCCTTCTGTATATCCATTGCTGCATGCTTCTTGATCATGCACAGGATCTGTTCCATGAAGATTTATTAAATGGCAATATGATCGGGCCATCTCTTGGCATGCCAAAATCTTCTTCTGCAACTTCAAGGAGCTGTTTGAAGATTTCGTTCTTGAGGTACGTTAATCGAATCATAAACCTCTGTTTATCAACTGTGTAAACAACGAAATGTCCTTTCTCTGCCCTTGGTGATGAACTGCATTGATCTTCATGCTCATTGCTGGTTATTGCTTGCGATGTACCGATCCTTTTCCTCCGTAGAAAAGCAAACTTCTGCCATTTCTTGGCCATTTTGATGAGATTGTTGTGGCTGATCATGTTGTTGGCTAAAGTTATTTGGATGATGAAAACTTTTTATTTTCAGTGTTTGGAAACGAGTTGCTGCTGATAAGAATGTGAATGAGGATTTATAGACATGAAGATCTAATATATATAGACTAAGACTCATCCATAAAAAATGGGTGATAAAGAAACATGATTATTGATGGATGTTTGACTTGTGCTGGGTTAAACATGATAGAAAGCCATGTGATCAACTGATAGATCAAAAGGTTGTATTGGTAGTGGTTGTGTCTTGTCATGCTTAGATTTGAGTCACTAGAAGGACCCAAACCACTGTTGATGTTTCACCAACTAGGTCGATGAAATGTTCATGGTTGTGCCATACATGACAAACAAGTAATACGAGAGACAAATTCTTAACTCGTATTAGGCTTGTGTTGGGCTGAAAAGGATACAAAGCCATGTGATTGTTCGGCGATTAAAGGTTGTTTAGGTGACAGGTAGTGGCCGTTTGAAGTCATTCTTTGTTGTTGGTCATTTGAAGAAGCTACTATTTTATGTGTTATCAACTAGGTTTCTGGCATTAGGCAAGACAGGACTAGTTGGATGAACTTGCAGTTGTTCTCCTAAAGTTTAACTGACATGTTTGGCCTCAAATTTGGTTTGCTATGGAACAAAAGGACAAGTTTAATGTTATGTAATACATTAGATAATATTAAGCTTTTTTTTCCTAATCCATCTAGGGTTCAATTAGATCACATGACCTCATGCCAAATGACAAAGCTCCAGGTGTTCTTGTAAATGTGATATGGTCCGTGTGGATGCATCAAGGTATTCATGCCAAATGACAAAGCTCCAGGTGTTCTTGTAAATGTGATATGGTCCGTGTGGATGCATCAAGGTATTCAGGAAATATTGTACTCGTATTAGATGCTCCATGACCAGTGCAAAGATGATGGGATTGTAGGAAAAAACAAACATGAATCTATTGTAATATGAGGGAGTTCCTCAACATAGCATCAGTGCAGCTTCGATAGTTGTCTAGGAAGATTGATAGCTTTCTGTCCTGCTCTGTATTCTATCTTTTTAAATTTTGAGCAGATTCTATCCCTTGCGCAGAGCGTGAAAGATTTTTTTAATTTTTTTTTTCAAGTACCGAAATACTTTTCTTGATTAATTTGATCATAAACTCTATGTTCGTTTCTTGCATGAAAGAATACGAGTATGTAAAGAAAGGAAGCAGTTCTATTAACAATCTGTAAAAATTTACAGAACTCTGAAACCAATATGCTTAGAAGCTACATATAAGCATCTGATGTTGGCTATTTAGCTCTTGTGGCAACTGGGATGATGACAGCCAGTGGTCATTTGCGATGGACATAACCATTGCTCTCTTTTGATCTTCTGCTCCATCCGTTTGCATGAGAGACAATACATATACCATGAGCAATCCATTGCATGGCAAAGTAATCGGGCTGTTTCTCAGCGAGCCAAAGTGTTCCTCTGCCACCTCAAGAAGCTCTACAAGGATCTCATTCTGAGGGTACGCCACTGGAATCACGAATCGTCTTCTGTCGGCAGTGTACACAACAAAGTGTCCTTTTTTCGCCCTCGGTGATGTGGTGCAAGGTTCTTCGTCGCGACCTGTTGTTGGTTTTGGCAGACTGACCTCTTTCTGCTTTGAATAACCAATTTCTGCCACTTCCTGACCATCCTTACGAGGGTGCGTGTGCTTACCATTTTTTCTCTTAATACTTGTTATTACACGATTTTGATGTAGAGATGAACAGAGGGCAAGAAGCTATGAGTTTATGAGCTGTTGAATATTATCTGATGCAGGACTATCGGCTAAGCTGGAGATTTTATACTAGCAGAACAATGCTTCAGGTTCTAACTTGCTAGTTGTGGGGCAAATTTTCACATGGAACCATGTGATGGATTGATGAACAAGGCTGTTTGTTTGGTCACTGTATATTATCATATCAAGCATTGAGCATGGCCCCAGGTATCTATCTTCTTGCATCTATGTACAAGTAGTGATTGAGTTTGTACTTGTGGTCCAAGTGAGCAATCAAAATATGTGGTTTATTTTCTGAAACATTTTTTGATTGACGAGATCATATAGGTATTGTGTTAGTGGTTGTTTCTAATCATGCTTAGGCATGAGTCGCTAGGAGGAGCCTAACCATTGATGTTTCACCAACTGGGTCGTTAATGAAATGCTCATAGTTCTACCATACATGATGTTTAAAGAATATGAGAGGCATGATTCATGACTCATGTTTGTTAGCCTTGTGCTGGATTGAATAGAATGCAAAGACATGTGATCAGTCGATGATTAAACGTTGTCTTAGGTGACAGGCAGTGGCTGTTTCAAGTCATTTCTTGTTGTTATCACTTGAAGAAGCTATAATATTTTTTGATATTTCACCAACTTGGTCTCCAGGCATTAGACAAACAACACTAGTTGGATGAACTTGCAGCTGTTCTCCAAAACAATGGCTAGCATGACTGGTCAATTTATTTGGAAATTTGTTTTGTGTTGGACGAAACAAACAACTATTATGGTTGATATTTTTTTTCTCTTTGTTATTCTTTTTTCAAAGGCGTATAATTTATTTAGACTTTTAGAGTATACGGAACCGAACCACATGCCTAACTATGAAGCTCACCTCTAGAAAGCATGTAAACCAGTTGATGTCTTAAAACAATACTTCTGAAAGCTGTCTATATCAATAAAAAAATTTAAAAAAAAAAAAAAAAAACAGGTAGGCGTGATAAGCTGTGATATGTTTGTGTTATATACTTGGTGCGGATTCGTCAAGGTGGCAAGGATATATTCGTCAAGATGCTCTAGGGGAACTGACAAGATGAAGGGATTGTCCCAAAAAATAGACAGGAATTTGTGGTAATATGTTTTTCTTGTAAAGGCATTTCTTCGACAGGGTATCAATGATCGTACCTGTTTTAAAGATGGATACCTTCTTTTTTTTTCCTATGCTCCATAATATCTTTTTAAATGATGATTAAATTTTAGATACTATTCAGTGGACATGAAAGCAAAAATCTTCAGGTTCCTGAGAGATTAAACATGGTATTATCCATCTGGGAGGTTTTCTTGATTCAACTGGATGTGCACTCAAGACTTGTTTGTGCTTGAGAAAATACCAACATCTTAAAAAAAGTAGTTCTATTAATAATCTGAAACATTCACAGAACTCTACAACTAAAACGTTTTAGAAGCTACATATAAGCATTTGATGCATGTTATTTTGCCCTTGTGGCAACTGCGATGATGAGAGCCAGCTTCCCTTTGCCATGGACATGATCATTGCTTTCTTTTGAGCTTCAGCGCCATCTCTTTGCATGAGACACAGTACATATTCCATGAGCAAACCACTGCATGGTAAAGTGATGGGGCCGTCTCTCAGTGAGCCAAAGTGTTCTTCTGCGGCCTCAAGAAGCTTCACGAAGATTTCATTCTGAAGGTATGCCACTGGAATCACGAACCGCTTTTTGTCAACCGAGTAAACTACAAAGTGTCCCTTTTTCACCTTCGGCGATGTGGTGCATGGTTCTTCATCGCTACCCATAGTCGGTTTTGGCAGATTGATTCTCTTTCTGCTTTTAATAACCAACTTCTGCCACTTCCTAACCAGCCTCACAAGGGTGTGAGTGCTTACCATCTTCGCTCTTAAAACTTGTTCTTGGTGGATTTTGATGTGATAGGACAAATTACTATGAAACTCTCTTATGAGTTGTGTAATGTTTTCCGATGCAGGGCCCTCGGCTAACCTGGAGGTTTTATACTAGCAGAGGAATCTTTAGGTGCTAACTTGCTTGTCGTGGGGGCAACATTTCACATGGAACCATGTGATGGTTGGATAAACAAAGCTGTTGGTTGGTCTCCTTCATGATTATCCTGTCAAGCATTTGAGCATGGCCCCAGGTATCGCTTTTCTGATCTGCAACTTCATGTTAATAGTACAAGTAGTGACTGTGTTCTGTACCAGTGGTCTAAATGGGCAGTCAAGAGCTTAGTATTTCATATTTCTTGGAAAGTTACTAGTAATAAAGAGTATAATGTGTGGAAGGGAGGGAGACTGTAGAAAACTTGGGCCGAGGATATGCATATTGCAAATCGTACTAATGGACAGATTTCACCATTCAGATAAGGAAAGAGTCGTGTTGGTTTGGTTGAACCTCCTTAATCGGACTTTAACTCGTAGATGATGATACTTGACTTGTGAGTAATTCTGCTAGTCGTACCAAATTACCAATACCATTTAGGAATTTTCTTTGACTTGGTAGGGTCCGGGTTTATCCGTACCTACTCATTTCATTTTGATTCTTAGAAAGCACTTGCACATGATGGGGATTTTGGTACCTTTCATGTGATATTCTGCATGTGATGGTTCATTGCCTGAATGTCACCAAACATGCCCACCTCCAAAGCAACTTTCACTTATGCACCACAACATGGTATTGCCTCATAGAACCTCACACATGGCAAACACAAGTATTGTCACTTTAGCTTTCCTCTTATATATATGAATGATCTGCCTGCTTGTTACTCATTACATTATTTCACAAGACCATCTCCAAATCATAGTTTGTTCTACTCTTTAGCAATCTCGTTTTGCATACCGAGAAACGCAAGCATGATCAGCTCAAAGAAACTCATCAAACTTGCTAGGAAGTGGCAAAAGTTAACTAGTCTAAGGAGGAAAAGGATCTCATGGTCTCAATCCGCTACTACGATGGGTGCAGACCCTTGCAGCGGGTCGTCAACGACTGATAAAGGGCATTTTGTCGTTTACTCCATAGACGGGAGACGTTTGAGATCCCGTTGGTATACCTTAGGAATCAAATTGTTGCTGAGCTTCTTCAGGCGGCTGAAGAAGAGTTTGGACTTCCAAGAGACGGACCCATCACGTTGGCTTGTGATGGGATTCTACTGGATTATGCTCTGTCTTTAGTCCAAAGGCGCATGAGCAAGGATCTACAGAGAGCGCTGGCTATGTCAATAGCTAGTGGTCGTTGCTCATCATTAGAGTTGGCCCAAGTAGAAAGAAACCATTGTACAGCGCTAATTTGTAGAATCTACTGAAAAATGTGGATTTTTTAGCTTCTTAGATCAGCTTAGTGGAAGTCAGTGATGGGTGATATTGTGCTATTACATTACACTATGTATTTTGATGTACACTTTCCATAAGACACAAAAGAGTTGGAGCCCGGACAATTTTGTATTTAGCTTTGTTTATTACTTTGGCGTTCTGCATCTGTATAACCGGAAAAATTGCATTACATTTCAATCTTTAATCAAGAACAAATGAAGTGTTTCTGAGGATGACACGACATGGTTGCATTTTTCTTATACAGTTAGAACATTGTTGCTACCTCAGCTGGATGAATCTGGGTACTGTCAACTGATCATGCTGTTCTCCCATGTGCAGAATTTGATTGTTCTTTTATCAGGCTGAGCATGAGCCTCGTAGTTGCACAACTTTGTTCAGCGATATGTTCCTTATGTCATTAAGCACCTGATGTAACTTTGATCTCCTCCATTGATCTGGAATGTTAGAAATGAATTGATTGTTCAAGGGGAAGAGACCAGATTGGAATGGTGTTGGAGTGGTTTTGGGTAAACGGATTATCACATTGAATTGACTCCATTTATCCATGGGAAGGGGGAGATCAAACGTATGCTGGGTAGACTCAGAAATGCTGGATAGACTCAGAAATGGGGGATTACGCAGGGTTAGGAACAGAGGTAGAAGGTGATAAATGAAATCAGCTGTATACAGTATTTTGGGAGGTAGCCTGTTGTGTTGGTGCTGGTGTTTTTGTACCCATCTCATGTGGAACAGAAGATCCTGCGAGATCCTTCTGTTTTAGATTGAAGTAATAATTAATTATCAAAAAAAAAAAAAAAAAAAAAAAAAAAAAAAAAAAAGAGGCCTGATGTAAACATGGAGATAGGAATGTGGGCACTGTCTTTCCTAGCAATACGTTTTAGTTGCTGGATGGGTGCTTGCTGATTTGTGTGCTCGATTTGGACGTAACGTCCATATACTGTTGTGGAAGGCTGTTGTGAATTTCTGATGGTGCATATTGCTTGTTGCAGGGATTGAAGCTGCAAGCAAGATGATGTGATGACAGGTAAAGAATTTGTATACAGCTGATGTTTCGATCTGTTTGAAATCAACCATTTAGCTGGAGGCACAGGTAATTTTTGCTTTTCTTAGAAACCATGAAAAATTCTTGGCTTTTATATTAAGCTTTTTATAGTCAAAAGAGTTTGTTGTTTTGTGAGGTAAGGTAATAAGGTTGCATACGTATTTATCTTAGTAAACGGTGTCGTGCATGGAAGCCTTCGGTCTTGTTTCCTTTCTGGTGGTTTTCGTAGCCGGGAAACTGTTGAACTAGTAAGAACATGTGAATTAGATTAGTTAATTCCAAAATCATGCTTGCCAAGGTGTCACTTTCATGCGTAGAATTGCCGATTTCATGAAAGCATTGTCATTTCTAGGAGATAAGAATTTGGTTATAGGACTTAAAATTTTGTATTTGGCAAGCAGGTGCGGGTAGAGGAGGTACCATGAGTTTCAATGGAACTTCGTGGTGGCACACATGTTTGCAGCACATCAGGAATCCATGGGTTCAAAATAATGTCGTAGCAGGCCCTTGCATCGGAATCAGACGTATTGAAGCAGTTGCTGATGAAGTTTTAATAGAGTATGTCAGTACGAGATATAATTACATGAGAAGTGTCTGCTCCACTCTGACAGTATGTTACTGAGTACCATTGAACTAATTTGCATTTTTTGCCAAAAATACATCCAGTCTACACATGGGGAATGGAACTGTCACTTCCTCATCGCTGCTGGAATCACAAGTGCATTGTGTGGCACATGTTGTCTTCATTGTTTTTTTGCCTTCCAATTTTTTGTTAAACAGATAGCTGCTTTGCCCAGGTAAAAGCTGAAGACATCGTATGATGAGTCCAGAGTCTGTTGGGCGAGCTGCGGTTGGCAAGAAATGAAGCTTCAGCTGCTCATGTAAAGACTGCAATCTACAAAGCATCAGTTCTGACAAATAAGGCCTTTGATATTGGAAGCTCCACAAAGATCAGGTACGGTCTGAGCCTTTTACTGATGATCACCATTTGTGGACTGCATGGATGATACTCATGCTGAATGTCTCAAGAGTGCTGCTGAGGATCTGCTCCGCATGTTGCAAGATCCTGCTGCTATAGTTTTGGGATCTGCTTCAAGTGAAAATAAGGTTAGTTTGGTCGCTGCATTTCTGCCTGGAGTAGTTGGTTTGCGATTCAGGTTGGAAAATTCATAGGACCCATAGCTAGGTTGTGTGGTGGAGGACGTGGTGGCAGACCCAATTTTGCTCAGGCGGGCGGAAGGAAGCCAGAGAATCTGTTGGTTGCCCTTGATAAAATGAAGAATCTGTTAAGGTCCTTTCTGAAAAGGTCAACTGAAGAATTTATATACTCATTATGAGAAAATGTACAATTTTTAGAGTAAAAGGCGCAATGCTCAAGATACTACAGAAAAGATGAGGCGTGGTGATATTTCTGTTCAACAATGCCAAAGGTTCATTAAGAAGATTGTGCAGTGCCTCGGTATACATGTTACAGGAGCTGTTTATTGTTACATGTCCCAGAATTTCTGTTGGACTATTCGGAACCAATTGTAAAGAACCATTGAGAATATTGATGTGCTTTTTTTTTTTGATCTGTGGTTGAACTTTATATCTCAGATCTCATATCATGTCCAGAGCCTGCAACAGGAATCCTTTTTGTTCCAAGTTCCAGGCCTTCTACAATCTACATCATATTCTATCTGGAAAGTTGTTTGGCTGGGGCCAGGAAGCCGAGCACAGAAGACCAGTGTCCTAGGTGACTCAGTAACATTTTTTGAAGTATTGTTTGCTTCTTAGCATGCACCTCCATATGTGTTATTTTTTGGACGAAAAGCAAGGACAGCAAACTGCACCCTCTTTTTTTCTTATGTAAAATAAATGGTGTCGTTAGCTCAAACCTGTAGTGATATGTACTCTTGATTTGATTGCTGAAGTTAGTAGGATACATGTTGTCTCAGGCTTCTAACCCATGATACTTTGTCATATCTGATTTTATGTGATGTTGAAAAACCTTTTGGCTTTGTAGCTTAGGACCAGGCCTTGGAAGACAGCCACTGTCAAGGCAGCAGCTCTTAATGAAGCCCAAACTCTGGCTGCTGTAAAATCAGATTTCTGCTCGGCTTATTTTGTCTCTGCATTCCTTTAGAAGTGACTATTTGAGGTAATTGCCCTGTAGTTTCTTCGTCACAATCGTCGGCATTTCTCATGCTAAATGAGCTCTCTTTTTGTCATCCATCACAATCCAGAACAGCTGGCTATCCAAAAACTGAAGCACCTCCATGGCCAAAGATTATCTTCGAGAATATGCCAATGTGGTATCATGGTATGTACTGTAGTATATAACCTCTTTACTTTGTATATTGTAAGATAAGGGCTATTTATTTGCATGTTCTAATAAATTGGCAGTTTGGTTTTGTTGCTTTCTTTCTTTTAATGATTGGCAAAGGCATGAGTAAAAAGTAGAGGCCCACGAACACAAACATGGATTTTTAATATTGTAGCTGTATAGATATTGAAAAAAAAAATGTTTAATTTGAGTTTCTGGAAAAGGTGAAGGTCATGAGGGCGGTATCTGCTTGGCTTTACAGAATGTCATGAGCTCCGAACCTGTTACCTGGTTGGTTATTAGTGGTGTTTACATGTATGGGGACTTGTTAAAGTACAAGTATCATCAAAGTCCTTCACCATAAATTTGAGTTCATGCAGTAGCTCTCCCTTTGCAAGGTGAGATTTCGTACATCCTCCTCTCTCAGACCCGCTCTAGACAGGAGCCATTGGCAAAGTGCATTTTATGGACCCTGTTGATCAAAATAAATCAATCTGAGGTGTATAAAAATACATTACTAACCATGTCGGTATCTCTTCCCTCCAGAACTTGACCAACATTGCTTATGCTAATACACATAGTCTTCACCCTACTGAGCTTTGAACAAAGCCCCGAAGAAAAAGTTACAAGATACTGGAGGAGCTCTGAATGCAGAACAGTGGAGAGTTTCCCTACTGAGAATCAGCTGTCAGTGTCTACTGGAGATCATAGAGCCCCAGCAAAGGCAAGTCGTGATCACGTTCTGTTAACATCATGTTCGTAGCTAACAACATAAATTGCACGAGGTTTCCCAGCTTGCTTCCTCCCCAGGTATTATTAGCCGATGTTGGACCTGTGCAATGATGTTTTTACAGGTGAATATGCATGATAATTTATACTGACTTCGTGTTGACAGTGGTTGATATGTTAACTATGGTTTTACATTCGCCGTCAGGAGAATTTTTACATGCATAGTTTGCTTCCAACTGGAGTTGGTATTAATCTGTGAATCGTCTGGATTCTACTATCAATTGGCGCCTATCAAGGTTACTCTTGAAATGTCGTTACCTTGTTTCTGATAGTATTATGTGATTAAAAAGGTTCTTTTACTATTTGGCCGAATTCCTTAATATAAGTGTTGCTTTATGAGGAAAAAAGTAGTTATGTTACATGAAGGGTGTGCAGCTTGCACATAATGTTTTTGGCGCTTTTTAGCTGGAAAAATTGAATGAGAAAATGATACTGATTCATATTGGATGAAAGTGAGCCAACGTAAATATGTTTCAGTATTTGCTTCGCCTATAAATGGTCTGTGTTTTGATCACTTTTTCTTCATTGCTTCATCAAAATATATAGAGATGGCTCTATTTCTTGCTATCTTCTTCATTCTTCTGTCAGCTTCGACTGCCTGTGATCGTTGTGTGCATGTCTCCAAAGCAGAATTCTTCGGAAACGATTCAGCGCTAACCTGTAAGAATTCATAAGCTGGAGGTTGAGACACTACGACACTGTTTTTTTTCGAAGTTTGAGTTATGTAACCTCTCTTGGATTTTTCATCTATATCTTTCGCTTTTTCTTAATGAGGAAAACTAACATTGTCCCAGATCATGTTTTGTTGCTATAACAAATGGGTAATCACCATTTTGATGGTTTGATGCAGCTGGGGCGTGTGGGTATGGTTCCTTAGCTGTGGGTTTCAATGGTGGATATCTTGCTGCTGCTGTTCCTTCACTCTTCAAGCAAGGCGCAGGTTGCGGATCCTGCTTTCAGGCATGTAACCGATGATACTGTTGTGCTATATACACTGCAAATAGAATAGAATAATGAAGAGTTCCTACTGTATTTGAGATTAATGGGCCCGTTGATACGCCAGTAAATCGAAAGCGATGGTTAAGAGAACCTTTGATGCTAACTTTACCCCTTTGTGACAGATAAGATGCAATAACACTGCACTCTGCAGCAAAGCAGGAACCAAGGTGATCTTGACCGATTACAACTACAGCAACTTCACAGGTTTTGTTCTCAGCAGCCGAGCTTTCCAGGCTATGGCTAACCCAGGCTTGGGAAAAAACGTCTCGACCCTCGGTGTCGTGGATGTGGAATATAAAAGGTAAAGCCTGAAAAACAGCAACTCCTGCACTGTTACTTGTAATTAGCATATGATCAATTCTAGGATCAACTATTTAGCTGGTTCTTGAATATTTCGATGCAGGATACCATGTGACTATAAGAACCAAACACTGGCTGTGCGTGTTGAAGATTTCAGCAAACAGCTTGGGTATTTGGCCATCAAAATTCTCTATCAAGGAGGACAGACTGATATTACAGGAATCAGTGTGGCTCAGGTAAACCATATAGATTCGTGAAATGTGTTGGCTTAACAGTTGCCATTGAGAGCATATAAATTCGTCACTGATCTTACAAAGAACTATCGGTACAGAAGTTTAGTGCCAAAATAGTGGCATACTGAGGGAGTTATCTGGTATTGTTGCGTTAAACTTGTTCTCCCCGGAACTTACTGTAAGTTGTTTTCACCTGCAGGTTGGGACATCAAATGGCGCGTCACTGAAACGAAACTATGGAGCAGTGTGGGACACAAGTAGTGCTCCAGCAGGGCCGTTACAGTTGAAGTTCACAGTGACATCGGGCGTCAATGGCAAGTCCATCGTGGCTCAGAAGGCTTTGCCGGCGAACTGGCAGCCTGGGGTTATATATGACACTGGTGTTCAAATAAGCGATATCGCCCAAGAGGGTTGCTCTCCTTGCAATGACAAGCCCTGGATCTAATTGACACAGCTCATGAGCATATGTTGATGGAAATGTAGTATAATCGTATGTGCTGTAATAATCAATACCGAAAAGAGATCTATGGCTTTGGCATTGGAGTTGAAGTTCAAAACAGGAAAGCGCCATGAGATTCGTATGATATAAAGAAGGGAAAACTAAATGTTTGTATTCAGAGCATTTTACTCTTGGTGATCAGTGTGGTCTCATTGTATTTTCAAATATGGATTACAGGTTCGTTGTGCATTGATCAACTAATAATAATCGCTAGAATAGCATTTCATATTCTTCTTTGTTTGACATTCTTCCTTTTCTTCTCCCATAAAACTTGTCCAGTTTGGATAATTTTGAGCATTACTGCATTAGTTGATCTGAAGTTTTCCATCGGCCATTTGTGATAATCTCGTCAAGTAACAGAAAAATTGTTTCTTGATATCTTAAGAAGTTGTCGAATCTTTATTATTGAACTACACCATCTACCCGTCACAAATTATAGGTTAACTAGTATGCTGACACCCATTTGTAATCGTCACACGGAAAAGAGAAGAGTACCAAGATGATGGTGAAGAGCCCATAGACAAGATGTGATGAAATGCAAGAACTTGATGATGACGACCAACTGTTCAAGCCAAGCCTTCAATTTTGATGTTTGTTTTCTCTTCTCCTAATTTACTTATGTTAATCTCCAATTTGACATGATAAATTAAAGAGGAAGAAGGCACTAACCTAGCAATGCCCAGTGCACGACATGCAACATGATAAATGTGATATTCAGATGATGAGTTCGAATCTAATCTACTTTATTAGTTTGTCACTTATAGCATCTACATTGATGTTCTTTTTCCCCTCTCAATCTTTGCAAATCTCCTGGTTTCAAGTTCGAAGTCTCTAAAACTCTTTTCTTTCGCTCAACATTTGGAGAAGTTCAATAACAAACTTCTCTGTTTGAGTTTCACTTTGAGAGTCTCAATATAAATAGTGGGTCTAGCCAATCTTTCTTTTTTCTTTGATGTGTGTGTTTTCAGTTAATCACTGTGCACATTACGTTTTGAAATCTCTCAAAAATTTTAAGAGGCTCCATTTTCTACTTTCCAGGTCGACATTATTGAGTTCGGAGGCTCATTTTGTGTTTTATAATTGTAAATGCTTATAGTTGTTACATCCCCGTTGTACCAAAAAATTCATAGGTTTGACACTTGAGCTTAGACGCATGAAATTAGTCCAATCATGTTTGAACTCACACCCTTAATGCATGTTAGTTCTCAGTCACATGATTACTTAAGAGGGAGAAGGGGGGAGATGAATTGAGATCAAGTTTTTCATTTTTTTTCTCAAAACAATGTATTGAAATTGTAATGTACCGATTCGATACTGAATCGATTAAAATTTCATACAGATTTTAGTTTTCGTAATCAATACGAAAAAATGAATAACACCAAGATTTATACTGATTCATCCCAACTTGATCAGAAATCCAGTGTAGAGATACATCAATGTAATATAATTATCTAAAGTACAATCTTTCATCTGTTTATAGGCTCCGCAAGACTCTACTTGTAAATATATTTATAAGTTCATTTCCCCTAATCTATCCTTAAACTAGTGAAACTCTAAATATAGACACTCTCTTAGTGATTGTAGACGCCTAAACAAACCTAGGTTAGGATTCTCTAAACAGCGAAGCACTCCACGAGTGGTGCTAAACACATTAGCAAAAGTACAGACTCAATAAACGATTACACATGAGCACTAATATGTTCGAATATATTTTATTTCTGATCAAAACGACGAACCTCTTGAGTCACTGGAAAACAGTTTTGCAAGATCACCTTGAAAAAGATTGAAAGCTTGTGATTCGATTACAAAAAAATTCTCCCTTTTCATATAGTTAGTGAAAGTTCCAACTTGGTGAAAATGGAGGTTGTGGGTGAAAAACCGATAGAAGACTTATTCAAAAAACATTTTCTCTATTTCCCTTAAAACTACAACAATTTATGAAAAACAAATTGTTTAGTGGAAAATGTTTCTCCATATTGTAGAAAATATTCTTTGTCAAAAGATTTGATTTTTGAAGTAACAAAAAATATTCCATGAAAACATTTAATGAAAAATCCTTTTTTAAATTCTTATCCGAAAATCAAGGATTATAGAACTGTAACTGTATCAAGAACCAATTCTTTTCAAAGACGAGGTTCATCATAAAAACAGAAAATAAGATAGATCAAAAATCCAAAGTGCTCATAACTACGACTGACTAAGCAAAAATACCAATCTATTTATAATACTCATGACATCACATGATAATGCAACAGTTTTCATCTAGTAGTTCTTGTGCATTGTCTTTGATTTGCAAGAGGTTAAAATCCTAAGATCCATTTCTTGAATTATCTTTAGATTCGTTCTAGATATCAACCTCTTGATATTAATCTGCATATCAACATATTGATTAATATAAATACTTTGATGTTTATCATCATCAAAACATCATAAGGTTCAAAAATGCAAATACTACCTGTACCATAACAACAGATGTACTTTAGCTAATAGCGTCACTAAATGCTCCGACTGGGATTATAGCAATCGGAATTCATCCCTTCACAAATTCTACTTCCTCATTTAACCACACAAATTTCATTCGGAATTTTATCCATGTCATAGCAATAACATAATGTCGTCAACCTATACTCCTTCAGTTCCATATTATTTATAACATATTTTTTTATTGTTTCAAATTATATATTTCTTCCATCTCAAAATAATTGGTATATCTTGATTGCGGGATGAACTTTGACTTGTATTGCGGGATGATCAATTATCGATTTTGTAAAATTATCGGGAAATGTTAATGATAATTTAAGTTATATAGTTCAACCCTAAGTCAGTAACGTAATTTTTCTTACGTCATTAAGACGAATAACGAAATTCTTCAAAATATATATTAAATAATACAAAAAATGATTTATTGTATTCATTCTTTGATGAAGGGAGTACAACTTTTTCATATTAGGAAACTTTTTAACATAAATAATATCAAATCGTTACAGTGCATTTCATTAATTTCTCTCTCAACTGTTATAATAATATTACTGTCATTAAAAAATATTATTTATTCATCAGATTTCATAACAATTCAACACACATAAAATCCCATGTCAGATTGTAGTATTGTACTTCTTTCATCTCGAAAAGTGAAACGTTTCATTATTACTGCACTATTCAATATTTGTTTTTTGAAGAGTTTCGTTATTTGGTTTAACAACGTAAAAAAATTATGTCACTCGACTAAAAAAAATACATAACTTATAATATCATTGATATTTCATGACAATTTTACGTAAAGTTAGATTTGATAGTCTCACGGTTCATTTATAACATGTTTAACTTTATTACGTTATTATTCATTTATTTCATTTTTTTTGAAATGAAAAGTGTAATTAATTGAGGATGAAAGAAATAAACCTTATTTTGCAACGAAGGGAGAATTTTGTCTCCATTGAAACTAACGCTGGAGTAAATAAATTTAGGGAAAAAACATTAAAACTCCTAGAATTATTTAACAGTGATATTTTATCACTCTAAAGTTTGAAAATATATTGATAATTCGTTTATAATTTTTTTTAAATGATGTTTCGTACTAAAAATAATGTAATTTTCTATTATAATTGCATATGTCTCCTCTATGGCACATCCCAGTGACGGGAAGGTCGCTGAGGACGCAGCGGTCGGTAAGGTCAAAAAAACACGAGGAAGGTTGCCGTTCCAACGAGCACACTTTCATCTCATTCGCCACTGACACTTTTGGCGCCTTTGCCAAGGACGCCGTAACCCTGCTGAACCGCATCTCAAAAATAACCAACGTAAATACACCTGCCCCTAACCAGCAATTGTCTTTCATCCGAATCGGGTTTGCCATCCAAAAAGACGTCGTCGCCTCAATTGTAGCGCGGCTGGGTGATGCCTTTATTTAAATCTGTAATTTGTTATATCAATGAAATAAAATTTGACTCCATTATAATTAATAAAAAAAATATACAAATGTTTTTCATATGAGTTTCTTTAATATAATTTAATATCTTAATAATATGATTTCTTTAGACAATGGAAAACCTAAATGTATGTTTATAAACTTGATCATGTGTGTTATTTTCCCGTAAATTTACTATGGTCTGAGCAGTTCTGGTGTAGTACAAAGGGACTTTATTTTACGTCATGTGTTGAATGTAACTCATGATTATAATTTCAGGTGGCAGCTTTTTTTTATTTTTCTCAATTTAATGTGTATTTGACAGACAAGTGTCATTGTTTTAGTAGTATGCAAACAGTTACTGTGCAAAGGTTCGAGATTAATGGGTGCGTTGACCATGTAGCTTCTCATCATCAATGTGATCCATTTGACGCGGTCTTTGAACGCATGGGATCAACAACTACGAACATTTATATCAATAGATTAGAATAAGTACATGTTATTTTTCCAAAGTCAATAAAAACAGAAAATTTTGGGTTGTGTTGTTAAAGTATATAAGTCGGGGAACAAAATTAGGAAGAAAAGAAACTGTAGGACAATAGTTAATTTTGTTTTAGGCTTTCGTTTTATTCCAGTTGTGAACTTAGCGACCTCTCTATACAACAAAAATACAGGTATTTTGCGATCACAAATCCCCTCTCATAAACTATTATTAGAATATTACATGCGATAAATAAAAATAATAAAAATAAAAAATATTAAACGAACGTGATACTTTTTTTGATAAAATCTATCAAAAATTACTATTTTATTATACTAAAAGTTATTATTTCATATATAAAACTATTAGGATTTCTTATAATTATTTATTTATGAAAGATTATATATATATATATAATTATTATATATTTTTAATTTAATCCAAATATTTTATGTTAAATTTGAGATATTAATTTTTTATTATAATTATAGATATGATTGTTCAAATTTTTTTAACTTTTGATCAAATAGTTATATCAGACTTAATATTGTCAAAATTTAATCTCGATCATTCAATTAATAATAAAAGATCAAAAATTAATTGGATAAGATTCTTTCAGTTTAAATAAAATAAAATTACTTGATATTATAATTTTTAAATGACAATAGTATCCTGTCATATATATTTCTTTTTGTCGCTAAAAAAAGACTGGATAATATGATATATATATTAGATTAGATTAAATTTTCTAGTTTCATAAAATTAAAACACTTATCTTATTTGGATGCCCCATAAAAATTATATTTCCCAATTTGATAAGAAATAACATTAAATTAGTTATAATATATCCACTAACTCCTCTCACAGTTATTATAATAAAATATTTTTTTAATATTATTCAATATAAATTAAACACATACATAAATTTCATATTCGGATCAAAGTTTTGTAATTTTCACGGGATTAATGAAGTAGTATTTCGACCATCGTTGATGGTTATCTAATCTTTATGATACAAAGATCAAGTTACTCCCTTCGTCGCATAGTATAAACAACACATCCTATTTAAATAAGGGGTTGTTTGATATTTTTGTTCAAAAATATGAAAATCAAAAAGAGTATCAGAAACAGAAAATCAATAAAAAAAAACCAAAATCATTTTATTATGTAAAATAATTTTGTGTAAAGAAAATATTGAATACTGTAATTAGATAAAACAAGAAACGGAAATGAAAAATCATTTTTTCTACTATTTCACTTTCATCTATTTCAGAAATAAGAATCAGAAACAAATATTTTTTTCATTAATCAGCGAAACCTAAACAAAAAACCAGAAAAAGATATGATATCAAACAAGTCCTAACCTTTTCACTTAAAAACAACAAAATATTTATTCCGCTGTTATAGTATATTGAATTATATCATTTCACAATAATTATAATAAATCTCACTATTATTAAAAAAAATATTTTTTCTTCATCTATATAAATATAAGTGTG
The DNA here is from genome assembly GCA_001925005.1 of Drosera capensis. Taxonomy (NCBI): domain Eukaryota; kingdom Viridiplantae; phylum Streptophyta; class Magnoliopsida; order Caryophyllales; family Droseraceae; genus Drosera; species Drosera capensis. The sequence continues at coordinate 95,775 of LIEC01011230.1, forward strand.
AGATCAAACTGTTTTTTATATTATGAGACGAAATGAGTATTATATATGCCACGATATATATGGTCGTCATACTTGAATAACATCGACTGTCGCGACTTGTTTTGTCAATTCTTCTAAAATGTTCATCATTTAAATAAAAAAAATGAGTTGAGCTCGCTTGTAATTAGGTTTTGTACACTAAAATGTTTAGAAAGACACTCATCAAATATGTTGAATTTATATATAAAGTTTCATGAAGTTCACTTATTCTCTCAACTAATCAATTTTTATTCTATCATAATATTTAATGATGTTAATTTGTTAACCGAATAAAAATATACAAGTTCAAATATGATTAGTAAGTATAAAATTTTATTATGAGGACAACCTTGAATCATCTGGCACAAGATTGCGTGAAATGCATTTTCTTATCTATCAATATTATAATTATTGAATTAATTACGAAATTATTCTTTTCATTTTACAAATGATATAAGGAATTGACTTGAAATATGTGTCGATATAAAATTTGACAAACATGCAATCACTATCAAATATAGTTTTTTATATTTATCATGAAACATCAATGATTGTGTATATTATGTATTTTAACCTAATATATATTACGGGACGATCAGATATGATTTGATATAAAAAATA